>JAUJYZ010001056.1:0-125000 GCA_033675265.1 Actinostola sp. cb2023 | reverse complement strand
ATTGAGTCTGACTGGGTATCCTCTATTGAAATCAAAGCGAGCTTTGAGAAGGCCTATTGGAAACTAGAGCCTACACTTCCCCCTGGCCTTAAATATCTAACTTCAGCAACCCTACGCTCCGTGGCACTCAACTACGCTCAACGTAAGTCTTCAAGACCACCTAAGGCACTCCTTAGAGCTATTAGCAGCCTGAGAAAACGTGATGACATCGTCGTAACAAAACCAGATAAAGGCACTGGCGTAGTAATCATGAACTAGACGCTCTTCTAGCGTGAAGTCGGGCTTCTAAATGAAATGTAGCCTATTTAAACTAAATATAGATATCTTATAGTGCGATTAACTGACAGTGTTTGCTTGCTCGTCGTTCCGTGACTCGAGCTCGATAGAACATGCTTTCCTTGAAATTTCAGTACTGCGATTTCACAAGCTCAGCGAATCATGAATGGCAATGACATAGTTTATTTGTTACCATAAATATATCCATACAAATACAAATACAAATACAAATACCGTATACATAAACTAGACATCGCAGAGTGACTAAACAATGTTTGGATGAAGTGTAAATATGGGTTTACCTCGACGGTTATCGGTCGGCTGAAAACCTTACAACTGTTCTCTTCACCGCCGGCTGCGTGTATATATCAACTCACTTCGATTCGTTTTAAGTTCTAAAGATCTCTAAACCCTTTGCAGTACTAGTACTGGATTGATAAATCCATATCTCTATGAATTATTGTGGTTATTTTGAAAACAAGACGACATAAACTTCCTCCAACAAGGTTTGTGTATTCAGACTCGACCAGTCTCGTATTGATAAATCATGTTTTTTTATAGAGCCTTCGGTGATTATCTTAGCAGCCGGCACAGGGCGCATGCGTTGTAGAACCCACTTGCTGATTTGAGGTCAAATAATACCGGCCTGCATTTTTAGAGTCGGAGCTTCCACAGGAAGCCCGACTAATAGTCTGACTACTTACGCTTGCTGTCTGAAGTATCAATCAACGACACTACAAAATTTAGAAAACGTGATGTCAAGAGACCAAAAATGAGGGGACGACCACCGAAGCATTACCACCCACTGCTAGCTAAGGAGAAACATCTTCAATCGGTCGTTCGCAATATCCTACCAAAGTCCATTGCTGACCTACTTTGCCCTAAAGGTTCAAGACTCGCACATCTCTATGGTTTACCCAAGACTCATAAGGAGCACCTATCTATGCGTCCAATATTGTCAGCTACCGGGACGTATAACTATGACCTTGCCAAATGGTTGGATGTCAAACTTAAACCATTATCTCTCAACCAATACACCATAACATATATTTTTCAGTTCTCTAAAGAAATTCGTGGTACCGTTTTCAACGACGAGGATTCACTTGTCTCCTATGATGTCTCGTCTTTGTTTACGAATATCCCCCTCGATGAAACAATCAAGATCTTAACAGAAAAGGCTTTCAACAACGACTGGTTCAACAGAACTTACAACCTTAACATCACGAAATCTGACCTAATTAGCTTTTGAACGTTGTTACCAAAGATCAACTGTTCCAGTTCGACGGCCTTCTCTACGAACAGTTTGATGGGGTAGCCATGGGGTCACCCCTCGGCCCTTTGCTAGCAAATGTCTTCATGTGTTCCATTGAGGAAGATCTCCGTCTTGAAGGTCTGATGCCACCTTTCTATAAACGCTATGTTGATGATACATTGACAACTGTTCCCAACGAACAGTCTGCTAAATTGCTCTTAGACACCCTCAAAGCAAAACACCCATCGATAAAGTTCACCATGGAGATGTTATCTGAAAACTCACTGCCGTTCCTTGGTATGGAACTCATCAAGAATGGTTCTGAAGTCCAAACTAAAGTCCATGTTAAACCTACTAATTCATAATGGTAATTGAACTGAGTGGAGTGCAATTTGGTCTGAAATCAAACGCGCGATTACAAAATCGCACGACCGCGTAGAGGGAGTGCGATTTGTAATTGCAAGTTTGATTTCAGACCAAAATTGCACGACACGAAGTTCAATTACCACTTAATTATATCCATTTTGAAATTTACACTCATTCGATACCGGAAAACATAAACAACGATTTTAGTATTTACAGCAAAATGTCACGTGACGAGTAGTGCGCATTGAACGATTGAGCACATGCAAAGTCAGTTGAACGCAAGAGTTGAACGTACAATCTACTCGACACTTGATACAAAAGTCCTTCTTTATTCTCTTTCTCGTCGTTAGAATCACAGACAAAAGCCCAACATCGCTTTTTTACCGTTGCTGGTTGTTCTTTTGAGTCGGTAATTGAACGTACAGCTGGTGCAGTTTTGGGATCACTTGCCCTGCTGTCGTATGACCTTCGTGTTGAGGATTTGCCGAGCCGTGAAATTCACTGGACATTTACAGTAAATACTACGCTTACAGGATAATTATTCTACTTCAAACGATGCTCAATGGCACTCTGAATAATTCTTAGTGATTGTGGCCCATTGTCTTCGCCGTCCTTGCCTTTGACTTCTGCATAGAACTGATCGAGTGAGAATCTTGTCGAGGTCAAACCAACAACAGGCGCCATTTTGTTGTCAATGTTGATTTCAATTTCAAGATTGTTGGACGTCTTGCACCAATTTTCAAACACAGAAAGCCATTGCTTTGTGGAACGGTTTTAGTCTTATTGTTAATGGCCCGAGACTTTAATTCATCAATATCTTGGCTTGTGTAGAATTACTAGAAACTCGAACTGTTTTTCCAATCGCAAATTCAGGAATGGACTCGCTACGACTAGGAGTTACCGGAGCTTGTTCGCTTGTTTTGATCCTGTTTTGGTGGTTTATTCTGCATTTTCTGAATGCAAATGGATGTCAAATGACGGATAATCATTCACATTCAGTGCCTCTTCAGCTTGAAAGAGGGAATAGTCAACAATAAAAAACTGTAAGTTGAAAAAGTCACCATTTGTTTTGTAAAATATGAAAGATTTGTTGTGGTAAAATCCAAAGTCTTTCCTGTTCATTTATTTTCCTTTTTTTTTCCCCCTGTGTTCTGATTGCCTGTTTTATGTTGTTCCTGCAATTTCATTGGATGTTCAAATTGGTGCGATTTAGAGCTCAAAAAGGTGCGATTTATTAAAAAGGTGCGATTTGGGAATAAATTGCACCATTTTTAACCAATCAGATTACAGGAAATGCTAGTGATTTCAAAATGGATGTAATTAAGGACTTTTATTGCACTATCAAAGCCATGTTGATATGAGGTACAAAAGAGCACTTATAAGAACAATGCTAAATCGAGCCTATAATCTATCCTCCTCTTGGGATTACTTCTCCAAATAATGTGAGCGCCTAAAAGACCTCTTTTGCCAACTACAGTACCCTGCACGGCTTGTTGACTTTGTCATCTCTCAATTTCTGACCACTGTAACGGCTGAACATGTTGACCACAGCCGTGAAGAGCCTGGCGAAACCACCACTCGTATCGTCTTGCCCTTTAAAGATAAAAAAGCGGCGGATTCTGTGAGAAGACAGCTGAAGGATCTTGGCAAAAATACGTAACAAAATTGGAAATTTTTTACAACCAGTATTCACAAGCTCGAAACTTGAGGACGACCTTAAGGTCCGTGAAAAGAAGTCTCCGTTGGTCAACCAACAATGCGTTGTTTATCTATACAAATGTGACTCATGTGATATGAGATATGTTGGCTATACATGCCGACACTTACACCAACGCGTCGACGAGCACAAGACCTCTGCTATTGGTCAGCACATGGCCCAACACAATCTGGACCCGAGGGACCTAAACGAGCACTTCACAGTCCTACGGAAATGCAGGAACAAGCTGGATTGTTTGATATATGAAATGCTCTATATCAAAGAACTAAAACCTAATCTGAATACGCAGTCAGACTCAGTAGGGCCAAGTTGTTTGTTTAACATTCTTGTCACCTTAGTAGTCAACTTAATATATGTACATATTTTCGAACGTTACTTTTAAGCATTGACACTGACATTTACATTTACTTGATAATGACATCTGACGATGTCGAAACGTCGTAACCTATTATCGCTGATTTTTCTTATTCAATAATAATAATAATAATAATAATAATAATAATAATAATAATGATAATAACAATAATAATAATTATGATAATAATAATAATAATAATAAATAGAGGCTATTACACGGGTAGTTGTGTAAATACGTCAAAATACGGCACGACTCGTAAACATATCCAGCCGTATTACACAACTACCCGTGTAATAAATTGTTTATTATACGACAACAAAATTAACACACAAAAAAAAAACGTCTTTTTCTCTTTCTTTTAATTTGCGACCGGACAAAACAAGAAACAAACTGAGCGCGCGCGCAAAATTGACGTGTCCGAATTCTAAAACGTGTAATACGCTGTCATATTTGTACTCGTATTTGTACATGTACTGTAAGATTACAAGTTGTGTAATAATAATGGATATCAACTCGCCATGGAATACATGTAGTTGAATGAATTATTTAGGTCCGATTCAGACGTCAATCTTTACTGTACCGAAGGTAGTAGAAACAATGGCGGTCTTGCTTGATCTGATTAGATATGTGTTATTGAGATAGCGGTATTCGACGTCTGAATAGGGGCGCCTAGCATTGGAGATTGCATTGGAGAAGGTTGGGGATTATTGTTGTAGGTCCATTAACCGCAAATATTTCCTCTCCAAAATTGCATAACATTCATTTAATGCAATGACTTTATTAATGTATATTTTACTTTTTCTGTTATTGTTTACAGAAAACGTTTTCGTCCAGCGGTTTCATCGAGTACACAACATCACGTGAGTAAAAAATGACATGTATGACATCATACAATTACGTTATTCTTACAACACGGCGCTTTCAGAGCGGACATTTAGTTGTTCAACTGCGGCTACTGTTGATTAAATCAGTTGCTATATTATTATGTTAATTACAATTGTAATAACCTTGTCATATATAAATGACAAAAGACAAATCGGAATTAATTACAGTTGAAATGCGGTTAATACGGAAGCCATCGGGATGAGACGCAGTGTCCGTAATAACCGGGTGTCCGTATTAACCGGGTGTCCGTAAGGCCGGGTTCCAATGTAGCTTAATCATTGTAGCTTGCAGTAAATTGTTCTTGCAAGAAGAAGTGAATTATGCATTAGGTGTATATAGATGGAAAAGCGCTGAAAATCCGCTTCCTCGAACTGTTCGAAATACATCTGAAGCATCTCCAGCGGAAGTCGTCGTCTTTACTCGACCCAGTCCGCACGCGGTCAAACCTCGTGTTCATAGTCGTTTTCCAATCTGAAGCTCTCTAATGTCTGATTTAAGGCTGTTTGGAGCGATGTGATAAATATGTTTTATTTTACAGCTAAAGAAGTAAAAGGAACTGGAGATTCGGGCAGCATGGGTACTATAGCAGGAGTAGTCATTGCGTTAATCTTTATAGTTATAATCATCTCTCTACTTGTATACTACAAAAGGTAGGTATTCTTGTATCGTTAACAAAACTTCCCATCAGGCATTGCGCACCGCGATTATCATTGCCGCCATGATGGTAACGGTTCGCAAAGAACGATGGGAAGCCTAATCAAAATATACTAACAAATATTATTAACAAATATATACTCCAAAACTTGATATTCTCGAAAATTGCTCAACAGAAGAAAAAGCGAAAACACGGGGCTCGAGGAGGAGAGACTGGAGTTGGATGAGATAGACAATGCAGGTAAATGTTTATTTATATACCAATACAAGCACATGTAGCCCAAGCTCTTCTTCGGGGAGCAACGTGTCCGCCATTTTGGAGAAAACTAGCGATGCATCATGGGAGACTAATAAGAAGTAGACTAAATAAAATGTGGCGGAAAATGGAGACGGAAAACACTCATTAATATGTAACAGATACAATATGAGCGGCCATACTGAATGATAAATACAATACATTTCAATTCCCATACAATACGGTTGTGAATCAGTTGTATCAGACTTATCATATGCACAGATGTATAATATCATGTTCTACTATAATTTTCAAGATACCAGTAAGTTTGGCCGAGAAAATCAAAGTTAAAGTCTATGCAAATCAAGACGATTTTAGTAGATATGAAATAATAATAATAATAATAATGTATCAGAAATAATAATTTTGTATCAGAAATACAAGCTCTTCCACGGTTGTGATTTCTATTGTGCTTTCCTCATGAATTATTAATGCATGTGATATGGTTCCGTATTACCTTATGTCGTAATGATGGTATCACTTATACTATTGGTAATGCCTTATGCTTTCTTTGCACTGAAAACAAAGAAACGATATCTCTCATGCTCGCTTCTGGGTTAGCCATTCTTCAACATGTCCAATAGTTCAGTGTGTTTATGCATAGTTACGTTTGATTGATTGACTGTAACTTCTGCTGCATCTTCGTATTAAGAAGTCGACGGTGGTCACGAACAAAAGTTAGCGATCCCCGTGAAAGACTTGAAGAGTCACTACACACGTATGCATGCTGACTCTGATGCACTCTTTGAAGAAGAATATAAGGCAAGCCATATATCTGTCTATCACTCCATCCATCCTTACACTCATCCTTACACTCATCCACCCACCCACCCATCCATTCATCCACCCATCCATCCCATCCATATCCACCCACCATTCATCCATCCATCCATATATCCATATATCCATATATCCATATATCCCCCAATTCAGTTATTCATGCATCTATCCACCTGACCGTAAACTGGAGCCTGGATTTCACTACGAGACAAAACGGACGTATCAAAAAACGTATCAAAACGGACCGACGCAAAAATAAGCGCAAGAACAAGGAACCAAAAAAATGTCAGTTTTGCAATTATAATTGCGTCAGGGCCGTTTCCACAACGATGACACCACAGGCAGCCCAAGCAATAAACATGTACTGCAGTGACTAACTGCAGTGAACTAAAAAGTAGAAAAATAGAAACGTCAAAGAAATGAAAAATGGCTTTGCATCTTGTTGTATTATTTGTAGATAAAGTCATTTCAGGTAGCTTTATCCACATTAATTAGACGCTGTTTTTTATTATTGTTTAAAACAGCGTCTAATGTGAATAAAACTACCTGAAATGACTTTATCTACAAATAATACAACAGGATACAAACCCATTTTTCATTTCATTGACGTTTTTGTTTTCTAATTTTTAGGTTCACTGCAGTACGCGTTTATTGCTTGGGCTGCCTGTGATGACACGAGGTCTCTCATTGGCGCTTTCGCTTATGCTTGCGTCGTCAGTGAGAACTGCACTGGTGCCGTCACTGAGGCTTCATAGCTAATTTAACCTGCACTGGATTGAAAAGGAAAATAAGGACGAGATTGAAAGTATTTTTCACTTATTGATTCCTCTATATATTAACAATAATCTGTTTATATGTAGTCCATTAACAACTACTGTGTCTACTGTGACTTGCCTGTCAATAATTATTCATTAATTCCTCTATTTATTAACCTATTTATTAACCCTATTTATTTGTAGTCCATTAAAGAACCTGTGGGTGCAACTGCTGCCTACTGTGAATTGCCTGTCAATAATTATTCATTAATTCCTCTAACCTATTTATTAACCCTATTTATTTGTAGTCCATTAAAGAGCCTGTGGGTGCAACTGCTGTCTACTGTGATTTGCCTGTCAACAAGCTCAAGAATAGATATGGAAACATTAAAGCATGTAAGAATATATACTGCATGCTTCTTACACTCAGTTCATAGAAAACGCTTAGACTATTCATATAGCTTGGTAGCTTCGGTATTATTGGTCCGTCGGTGGTTTATAATCAGGGGGTCTTATACCCTGGATTTTACGGTATTTGATGTTTATGAAAGCTATTGCCAACTTATCAGTCGCAACGACCTTCGTCCCGAGTGGTTACGTAGTGCTGCCTTTGTTACATCTATGGTGACCTGCGTGGCTCGGATTGTAAAATGGCGGTACGTCTCTACTCCATTAATGCAATGGAGGGACGCAAAAGAACCCACACCACTATTCGACTAAGAGTAGGGCACGAAGTTTCCTGTGTGTGTGGCCTGACCTATACTACTTTAAGTGTACCGATTAGTGGAGCACTTGTGCTCTGCTAGAAGACTAGACACTCAAATAAAGTTATTATTATTATAGTAGTAATGAAATGATGGTAAAACAAGCTGAAATGGTTGTCAATTTGATACGTATGATGATATTAGCAAAACAGCTAGTGACTAATGACATCGTTCATTGACAGATGATCACTCTAGGGTCGTGTTATCTACAATCGAAGGCGAACCAGGTTCGGATTACATCAACGCTAATTTTATTGACGTAAGTTATCGATCCTTGTGAATTATAGTCGTTTTCGTATGAGTGGGAAACCTACGGCACGGAGTTGCGGTCATGGTACGGAGTCGAAGACATTTTTTTAACCAATCACAGCACGCGAAATCATTGCTCAACCAATCAGAATGCTTGGACACGGCACGGTACGAACCGTAAATAATTCCCACTCATACAAAAACGATTATGTAAACACTCCGTAAATCAATATCCTTATTTAGTATGATATATACTATTTTAGATGAGACTATGCGTATGCGTAGATGTAATGTCATATAATAATAATAATCATATCCCTCTCTCTGAGCAGCTTGCCAATAGAATCGCGTGTTATGGATATGATGGAATGCAGTCTCATAGACTATTAGCCATGCTTATATAAAAGCTAGGAGGAGAAATGTTTATCACACTTTGCACTATCATTTTGTTTAAGCTGCTCTTGCTTACTACTTGCATAGCGCGAGCTTTTGGAGTTGCGAGGAAAACTGGGAACTAATAAGTTGCGCGGATAATTGTGGGACTGTTTTAGGGGACGCCATTGATCTAAACTGTTTGGGACTCTGAGACTTTATTTAGGAACAAGACCATTGTTACTTACATCATTACTTATTCTTGTTCATGTACATAATTATGTTATTTCTACCTGATGATGGTGTAAGTATGTCACCGACAGGTTGTATTTTCATATCCTTGGTGATGATATTAATAATAATAATTTTAATTTAATTTATTTATATAGCGCTATTTCCAATAAATTTACCCAATAGCGCTTTACAATGGGATTAATCTAAATAAAAACCCATATCACAATCTTTGTTAGTTTGATCATTGATATATTTACTGTAAAACATGGGGAACATTGTTGTGTGCCTAAGGGCGCCTAGTTCAGACGTCGTGCTAATCATGAGCCATTCTCATTTCAAACAATAGATCATTAGGCGGCTTCTTTTGAAGTAATTAAGAACGGCTCTTGGAAAGTACTTTATTTTTTAAAAGGCATTTCAAAAAACTATGCTTTTTCTAAGTCGGCGTTTGTCACTTTGATTCACCAAATTTGCATCCTTCGACTTCGACATGGCAAGTAGTCACTATGTAATGCATGTTCATATTGCTGTATTCTTCTTGAAAAGGTTTTTTTTATCTATGTTTGTTTGTTTCGCAGGGATACAGTAAGAAGAACAGATACATAGCAACTATCGGTTAAGTATTGCTTTCTAACAAAAGCCATTAAGTTATTATGCTACATCTTGTGTTCATTTTACTGCGATTCTCAGTATTATGCGAACTCAGACATTCAAGCAGTCGGCTGGAACTTGGTTTTTCGCTGCCGTCAATCAACATAAAAAATCAGTAAACTTAAAAAGAATAGTCAGAAGACCCACCAAATGGAAACCAAATATGATTTTGAGCTAAATTATGGATCAAGTCGAAGAATGTATTTAGTTTTGAATTTGTTTGAGTTTTGAATATGATTGACGGTAGCGAAAACCCAAGTTCCAGCCGACTGTTTGAATGTCTGAGTTTAATACTGAACGCAGTAATGACGGTACTAATAGAAAGCAATTACTTGGTGAAATATCGTTGCTAACTATATGCCAATTGTCAAACCATGTTATTGTTACAGGGCCAACGCCTTCGACGGTCATTGACTTTTGGCGCATGGTGTGGGAGCAGAACTCGCCAATAATCGTCATGTTAACAAAACCAAACGAGAATGGAAAGGTAACCATAGCGACGGGGACGACATTGACAGTCGACATTGCTATTCCTAAAACCTCGTGTAGAACTTAACCGAAAACGTAACTGAAAACAACAACTTGATCGAATCGCAAATAGAACACCACTTACGCCATTAGTCATAGTCATACTGCTGTTTCAAAAACGGTGTTCGCGGTGGACCGAAAGGTTAGGAATTTGGTATTTTAGTTCTCTACACAATTAGTGTGTATTTATGCTTACTGCGATTCTCAATATTACTAGATGCGAACTCAGACATTTACATTTAAGCAGTTGACTTGTAATTTGGTTTTTCGCTTCTGTCAATCAACATATAATAACAGAAAACTTAAATATAAAAGTCAGAAGACCCACAAAATGGAAACCAAATATGATTTTGAGCTAAATTATGGATCATTTGGTCGAAGAATGTATTTAGTTTTGAATTTGATTGACAGAAGCGAAAAACCAAGTTCCAGCCGACTGTTTGAAATGTCCTGAGTTCGCATAACATTGAGAACCGCAGGAAGTTCCTTGTTAGCACGCTGACGCGTGTTAGTAATGTTACCACAAATCGTCATTATTACGGGAAAATTTACTATTTTCAGATTTAAAATAAATGTAACATTTTCCATGCTTCTTGCTGGTCTTGGTGCGTTGACTTGAGCGTATTTACCGACATCAATGATTGAACCAGCTGTGCATGTTTAATTCGCAGGTCAAATGTGAGCAGTACTGGCCCGATGGTGAGCCTATGACATACGGCCAGATCACAGTGACTCCAGAAGAGAAGGAAGAACTGGCAGACTTTGAAATCAGAAAATTCCGCTTACAAAAGGTACAACGATATTGCTGGCATTTGGCAGCGAACAACGTTTGAAACTTTTGTGTTAAATATCTGATTTTAAAATTTAAAATTTAAAATTTGAATTTGAATTTGAATTTTTTTTAATTTAATTTACAAATTGTGCAGAATTCGCAGCCCCAATTTGCACCAAGGATTGTTACCCACTTTTTCTTCACTTCCTGGCCCGATCACGACGTTCCTGACTACGCTACAGGTTTACTGGAATTATGGAAAAGAGTTAAAAAGAAACAACTTGGAGATGATAGAGGACCAATGATTGTACATTGCAGGTTTGATATTATTGTATGCTGTTTATATTCATTCATCCATTCATTCATTCATTCATTCATTCATTCATTCATTCATTCATTCATTCATTCATTCATTCATTCATTCATTCATTCATTCATTCATTCATTCATCCATCCATTCATTCATTCATTCATTCATTCATTCATTCATTCATTCATTCATTTCATTCATTCATTCATTCATTCATTCATCCAACCATTTATTTGTCCTTTCATTCATTCCTCCATTCCTCCATCCATCCATTCGTTCATTCATTCGTTCATTCATTCATTCATTCGTTCATTCATCCTTTCATTCATTCATCCAACCATTTATTTGTCCTTTCATTCATTCCTCCATTCCTCCATCCATCCATTCGTTTATTCATTCATTCTCTAATTTATTCATTCATTTATGTATTCAGTTCATCCATCTATTCATTCATTCAGTCGTTTAGCCGTTCGTTCATCCATTCTTTCAGCCTTCCATTCATTCATCCATTGATTAGATACATTTTATTTCTACACGGTGGTTCATTAATTGATTGATTCAACCTTTCTTTCATTCATTCATTCCATTCATTCAATCACTTGCATATTTAGTCATTCATTCATTAACTTACTATCTCTCCATGCTTTCCTTTATTTTCATAGTTTTCTTTGTGTTTTTGTATTGCTCAGTGCTGGTGTGGGTCGTACAGGAGCCTTTATCGTTATCGATGCGATGATGCAGCAAATAGAATCAGATGGAGAGATAGACGTGTTTATTTACGTCACTAAGTTACGAGCGCAGAGGAACATGATGGTACAAAGGCCGGTGAGTCGCTGCGTTATCATGAACTCGTTTTCAATCGAATTGTTTTTTGTTCTGAATTTCATGATTGAATAATTGATTGATTGTTTGATTTGTTGATTGATTGAATGAATGATCGATTGGTTGATTTGTAATTGGTTGATTGAATGATTGTCGATTGATCGATTGAATGAATGATCGATTGTTTCATTGGTTGATTGATTGATTGATTGAATGATCGATTGGTTGATTGGTGCTGCGTTGGTTGTTCGATAAATTGTTTGCTTTGGTTTATTTGGTTTGTTTGGTCGATTGAATGATTGCTCGATCGATTGATTGATTGATTGCATTGAATGACCGATTACTAGATTGAATGGTCGATTAGTTGATTGGTGCAATGGTTGATCGATAGCTTGTTTGATTTGCTTGGTTTTGGTTTGATTTGGTTTGGTTTTGGTTTGGTTTTGGGTTTTGGTTTGGTTTGGTTTGGTTTGGTTTGGTTTTGGTTTGGTTTGGTTTGGTTTGGTTTGGTTTGGTTTGGTTTGGTTTGGATTTGGTTTGGCTTGGTTTGGTTTGGTTTGGTTGATTGATTGAATGACCGATTGCTAGATTGAATGATATATTAGTTGATTGGTGCGTTGGTTGATCGATGGATTATTTGATTGATCATATCGGTCGATGTATTTGTTCATTCTAGACCCAGTACGTGTTTATTCATCATGCGATTCTAGAAGCTCTAACATTTGGAAACACAGAAATCGATGTCCAAAATTTGAGGGCAGAGCTTACGAAACTTAAACAGCGTAATCACCAAAAAAACTCTGATGGTCTTGAAGATCAGTTTGAGGTAAAGTGTATTAGCCACTTTAGAAACGAGTGAAGTACTGGGAACGAGTTTTAAGAATTAATCTAATTAAAAAATGAATTATTACAAAGTTTCAAAAGGTTTTGTTAGATATTGAACGAGTAACAGCTTTCCAAAAATCACAAAATTTACATTTCTTTGTAATTTTTGCAGTTTTTAAATGTCTGCAGTTCAGTTGCTGCTTCTCCAAACCCAATCAAACTCCTAAAAATTACTAATTATGACATGCTCTTTCATTTTTTAATTATATTAATTCTAAAAACTCGTTCCCAGTCCTCCACTCGTTTCTAAAGTGGCTAATTGTATGTTCTATGAATCCTACCTCTCTCTCTGTTACTAAGATAACAGAGAGAAAGGTAAAGTTTAATGTTCAGTATGACATGATCATGAAAACTAGCTCATATTGTCACAAAAACGGCAATGAGTAGAATATATTTTGAAAATTGTAACATCACAGAGGTATCAGTGCATTTCTTTATTGAATATTTTTTTTCGTAAATCATATAAGATGGTTTGAATACTTTAGCAATAAAAAGCCGTTATGGGCGTTTTTGATGAGCTTTTCTAAAAATGTAACGCACAGGTTTGAATATTGTAAAAACATGAGGCATCTGTTCGTTTGTTTTCTTGATGAGGGTATTGTTTACCTACAATGTAATATATGACGTATTCTTTTCTTGATTTTGTTCAGTTACTAAACGGTGTGGTAGAAGATGACTCATTTGACTTCATTACAGCTGTTCAGCCACGAAATACCAAGAAAAATCGTTATACAAATATTCTTCCTTGTGAGTATGAATACCAATGATTAATATATAGTACATACAGCTTATTCGTTGGTTTGACTGAATACTCATGCATGAATTTCTCGATTCTGATTGGCTAAGAACAGTGCAATTAAACGCTAATCTACTACATCGATATAACATTTTTTATAGTTTTATATTAGTTATTTTAGAGTAGAAATTTAATTATATTAGTAATTTAATTAGTATTGATAGTAATTATTTATATAGCATTTAGAATTTTATATACATAGTTTTATTTTTATTTTCATTGCTTTGTACGCGACCCCACAAGCTTTTCAGCTTTAATTTTAATCGTGTATAAATAAAGTTATTGTATTGTACTGTAGTGTAATTACAACTCAGGCGATCTGCACTGCGGTGCAAACTTCAAGCTACGAGTTCACGCAATTTCGCACTTTTTGAAACACACTCGTTTAAATTACTCCCAAATAGCGCTCGAGACCATGTGATTACCTGTACTAAATATGCATGGATATTTCGAGTTGCGCAGCACATCGGGTAAAAACCGACAAGTGATGACATTTCCACGATCCGCTAGTCTTGTTTTCCAAACCATCGAATAAGACATTTGTTATTCCTTTATTTTTTTTCAGTCGAGAGGACGAGGGTCACTCTGTCGACTATCCCTGGCAAGGACGATGCAACGTACATAAATGCGAGTTACCTTGAGGTGAGCATCACCAAATATGGTGTCCTATATAGACCAGAATTTCTTCAAGAGAATGGTACCTGGAACGCTGTTGAACAATCTAGTAGCGTTCAGGTTTAGGTTTTAGTTTTAGTTTTATGTTTAGAGGCCTCATTCTGCACCAGTAGCTTAGGCTCTAATCCCGAAAACCAGTTTCATTGCTGGCACTGAGGGTTGTCACTGCAAGGGTTTGTTGCGTCCTCATCTGAGAAGACGTGGAACTCTAACCATTTGTAGATGTAATTACAAAGTCAGCATCTTCTCCTCTCAGCATCGACCTTACAAATGGTGGTCATTGATGGTCACTTGCCACGGTTTATAGCGTCTTCATCTGAGAAGACGTGAACGTCTAACCATTTGCAGATGTAATTGGTAGCACCTTCTCCTCAGTTGACAGAGAAGACGTGAAGGTCTAACCATTTGTAGATGTAATTACAAAGGCAACACCTTCTCCTCTCAGTGTTGACCTTACTAAGGGTAATCACTGATGGTCACTGCCAGAGTTTGTTACGTCCTCATCTGAGAAGACGTGATAGTCTAACCATTTGTAGATGTAATTACAAAGGCAGCACCTTCTCCTCTCTGTGTTAAAAGTGTTGACCTTACTAAGGGATAATACTCCAATAAAGACAATAGTTGCAATGATCAATGATTCCATCTACCAGGGATACCAAGAAAAGGTTGCATACATCGCTACTCAAGCGCCTTTAGAAGACACTGTTAATGATTTCTGGAGGATGATCTGGGAAACGGAAAGTTATATCATAGTCATGCTTTGTAGACTAGACGAGCCTTCAAAGGTTAGTAGTGTGTACTGCAATAACAAACAAACAAATACACAAACAAACAAACAAGTAAATAAGTTGCCATTGCTGATGGTGGAGATTGTAGTTAAAATTGAATGTATGTTTTTTTTGTCTAGTTACCATTAGTACAATACTGGCCTTCTAAGGGTAGCGCTAGGTATGGATCTCTGCTGGTGGATACTCGCAGCCAAGTGGTACAGAAAGAGATGACTATTAGAGAATTTAGTGCTACAAATACCGAGGTTTGTTTACTATTTGCATGACGTCTCTCATTCCCATTCATTAACTAAGCTAGAAAATAATTTTGTTATTGATTAATGAATTAAGGATTCAGCCAGTCAGCCAGTCAGCCAGTCAGCCAGTCAGCCAGTCAGCCAGTCAGCCAGTTTTCAATATTGAATTTAACGGTCGTTTGTTGTCATTCGTTTTTCATATAGACTGGTGAAGTTCGTAAAATCTTTCACTTCCATTATATTGACTGGGAGGAAGCACGTGACCCGTACAACCTGCTGTCACTCATAGATTTGATAGGTGCTGTGCAGAAAACAAGAAGACAACATGCACGACATCCAATTGTTGTGCATTGCAGGTACCAGTAGTTACCAGGCACCTTCTTCCTCTAACCACTCATTCTCTTACGTAATGTAGTGATGCCATGGCAAACAGTTGTCTCGAATGTTTGTTGTTTTAACTGACGTTTCGATTAGTTGCTCTTTTTCCCTGATGAAATCGACCACCCATAAGCTTGGAAAGATTCTCCAATAATGAACTATCCGAGTTTCCTCATGCTCAGTTTAATATTATTTTGGGGATATGGAATACTTCACACTCGTTTACACTGCCGGCGATGTTGTTGCGCGATTTCATTGAAGATTACGATTTCATTGCAGCTCCAAGTCGCGCATGTAAATTAACGACGATTTCGCGGCGACTTCCCTGCGAGAAAGTGCGAGTGGACGAGCAAGCAAGGCCAACCCGAGATAAATACATGCACACTTTCAATTTGATTGTGTATATGTACAGCTTTCTGAATATTGCAAACTCGTATAGGTAATCATACGGTTTCAAGGTCAATTTGGAAATAATTTCATAAGTGTGTTTTTCAAAGAGTGTCAACATTGCACGAGCCCGTAGGAGTAGGACGAATGTAATTTGAGCTCTTTGAAAAACACACGAGTGCAAATTAGTCCACATTGAACGAGAAATCGTATCATTACCAATGAATAATATTCATGTAAAAAATATTTGCACAAATTACCTTCATTCTGCCAAACAGAATCGATATTTTTTTCATGAATATTATTAGTATATTAGGTAATAGCATGGTTTGTAGTGATATTTGGGATAAATACCACGAGTGATATTTCAAAATTGTCACAAATTTCACTCGCCTACAGCTCGTGAAATTTTGTTGACAATTTTAAAATATCACTCGTGGTATTTATCCCAAATATCACGTACAAACCATGCTATTATTTGTTTATACCACTATCTGAAAAATAGGTTTGCAAGCAACAGTACACGCTCGATTGAACTAACACAACACAGCAGTCAGCTGTGAAAAAAAACATAGCAAATCTGTGTTCTTATAACGATCGCTTTTCGAAGTCAGACAAAGAATGAAAACACAGAGTAAAATGTGATCTAGGCTTCAATTATTACCTTTTACAGTGATCTTTCTTTGATTTTTGACAATGGCTAAAAACACATCACTTAATCGTCAATCTAGTATCGATCGTTTTTCGCTGCTTTCTGCATAGTCATCCAAAGAAAAGCTTCTTGAAATGCTAAAACATCTTCCATGTGTATGTACTTTTGGCTTTTGGTGCTTTTGGGACTTGTTTATGGTTAATTTTTTGTCTTTCAGCACTGAAAACATCCTTAATTTGGTTTCGTCCGCCATTTTGTTTCCATGAGGCAGAAAAGTGGTTACCATGGAAACTATAATTTTCACATGTGGTATTTCAAATTACGTTGAAATACCACTGCTCTCAGCCAATCAAATCGCTGAAATTTTTCAGATAGTGGTATAAGCAGTGAAATAGACGCTAGTCCCCATGCACGATAAGCAGCCATTGAAGCTGCTCAAATCGCCCGACAGAATCGCCAGTGTAAACCGGTCTTTATATTATCGCTTATTCGCGGATATTATTCTTGGTGTTAGTGATGGGATAGGTCGTACTGGAGCGTTTTGTACACTGTTCACCTCGCTCGAACGAGTCAAGTTAGAGGGCTACTTGGATGTCTTTATTACAGCAAGACTGTTAAGAACGCAGCGTCCAGGCATGGTGAAGACATTGGTAAGACGTCCGAAAACTACACTAATTTAGTTTTATTTTCATCACACAATTCTGCATGATTGATTGGAAAGCCGTCTTCGTATTTTTTTGACGGGTTTCCTGTGGTAGTGCGCGCGCCATATTTGGGCTTCCTGATTTTACGGTTTCACGCTCCGAGTCGCCTTCATTTTCGTTTATGTCCACTGCACTGTCACTTTCTCGCTCACGTTAACATCCACGTCGACCAATCTATGCCTGCCTTTTCTTAAAATCAGGAAGCCCATCAAAAGCGCGCATAGAAATTGTTGTCTGTAATAATTGTCTTACAGACGGTCAGTCATGGCAATTAACTTTCTTGGTATGACCTACTTTCAGGGACAGTACAGAATGTGCTACCAAGCAATCCTGGCTTACTTGGAGTCCTTTGAAGAATCACAGTATCAGAATTTTATGTAGACAATTAATAAGTATTGACAAGAGAAAATAAGGGGGCAGAGAGAAAGTCTCGGGGCTTGATGTAGCAAAGCCACACAGATGGCCTTTTACTGAATATTTTACTTTTTTCTATATGTCTGTCATATTTTGTAGAAATAGCCCTGTTGAAATTAAGATATCCCAAGTGTCCCTCTCTGCCCCCAGTTTTCTCTTGGTATTGAATACTTGAAGTAGTTATTCACTACAGTCGTTCAAGTTCACGTACGTACGTTTATCTTGTTGTTTGAGCAAGCACAACTCTATCGATTTATACTCTACAAAAGCATGAGTGGTACAACATTGCGCGCAATATGATTGCAGTGTGTGTCCACCCCTAGTTGTTTACTGAAGTACAATAAATAAATAAATTACTTCGTTAACGCGTATCAAGTGAGTTAGCAATACTGCCAATTGGGGATATGACGTACTCACATACCTCTTATTAGTGTCGTTTTCGTATGAGTGAGAAGTAGTTACGGTACGGTTCGTGCTGTGCGGTGAACGTGCTGTCTAAGCATTCTGATTGGTTGAGCAATGATTTTGCGCAGTTTCCCACTCATAGGAAAAGGACTCTATATAGTATATACACTAGTTCGTTTTTGATGAAAGGAGGAAAACTGATCAAAGTACCCAGAGAAAAACCCTCGAAGCAAGGAGAGAGTGAACTTAACAAACTCAACTCACATAGTAATCAAGTAGCCAATTGCAGAGACAGGCATGATTGTCAGTTACACACTAATTAGCATAATTACTATGTTCTTTTTTTGGAGGGGAAGAAAAGGGAGAGGGGAGGGAATTTGTTTTTTATTATTTCCACTGCTAAATTCTAAATACTCTGAATAAATTAACAAACAAATAAAGAAAATGACTACACAACAAATAAGAAAGCTAACAAACAACAATCAAAACCCTTTTTCCTGATTTTTATTGGTTTCTTTTCAAGCTAACTAGTTAAGAAAACCAGGGCGTTGTGGCACACATTGAATATGACTTATTAAAAACATTCCATCTGTCAAATCTTGTCTGTTTTCAAGTCGTTTCCGAAATAAAAGTGAACAGAAGGTGATCTTAAGGTAATGTGATCGTACCTTCGTGCGCATCATTTCTGCGCATGTATTTTTATTGGGTGGGCTACCTGTGGTAAGACCTTTCCAACATGGCGGACACGAGAACGTGTACAGCATATCGGTACTCAAGGAGGATAATATTACAAATCAGTTCTAGTTCGGTGACCTACCCTGATTTTTTTTACTGCATGCGTATGTATACTCAAGCTACAAAATATCAAGGCATGTCAAGCCAATTCAGACGTTAGTTTAAAGTGCTACTATGATGAAATTCGTACCATTGCTACTGAAATTAATTATTAATTATTCTTAAAATTGTCATTTTAGCTCCAAGATAGCAGTTTTAGTTGTTTTTAAGTCGATATAAGAATAAAGGAGTGAAATATTGCACTCTCAAAACAGTTGAAAAAAGATACCAAAAAGATACCAAAAATAATTAACTGTAACGAAGAAGAAGAGACGCAGGCAACCTCTGACTGTTCCAAATAATATATTAACGTTTCGGCAATTCAGCCTTCTTCAGAAAAATATACTAATAATCATGAATATGTACAGGATAAAATTGATAAAAATGTAAAGATTACCTACTGTGTTACAAGTATATATACGCTAAGGAAAACAAAGGATGATATAACCAATCACCAGGGGAAAATGCCCGAAGGAAACCTAAAGGGACCAAGTTACATCATCCTTTGTCAAACAACAATAATAAACGAGAAATATACGTGCGCATGCATGAATAGAAATCTAGATGAATAGTAGTGATAAAACCCTATGCCTGAAAATGAATTCTACGCTTCGACTTAAATTATTGCCTTTTGTTGAGGCTTTCTGGGCGTAAAGTACGAAGCTGCGTGGGCGCCCAGTAAGCTTCCCTAGTTAGCAGAATTATATCGTGATCACAATCAGTTTGAGAATGTTTTTTTCTTTTCTATAACAATGAAGTTAAAGTCATTGAGATTATGCGGGCTATCATTAAAATGGATGGCTACTTCGCAATTTGTTTGCTTAGTAACAATAGAAGATTTATGATTGCGAAAACGGACCTTAAATTGATTAGAAGTGGAACCGACATATCGAAGGTTGCATTTAGTACATGAAATAAGATAGATAACGTTGCTAGAAGTACAGCAAACAGATTGCCTATTATTGTAGGCACGACCAATGGAAAAACTCCTAAAACAATCAGACTGAACCAAAAAAAGGTTTTTGCATAGGTCGCACCTCTAGCCACACTTGAAGCACCCGTGACTGGAATTTACAGCTGTATTAGAAAGACCTTTTGTGGATCTAGAAGGTGCCAGTAATTCCTTAAGGTTCTTAGTTCTTCTAAAAGCTGTCATAATAGACTTAGGTGGACAAATAGTATTTTAATACTATTTTTCCAAAAAATTCTATTATTTTAAATTCTATTTTTTTTAAAGAACAGTAGAATTGGAAATAATGCTAGCGCTGGAATGAGTCTTAATGATCTTAGAAATATCTGGGAGTCTGGGGTTGTAGTCTAAAACTAAAGGGAAGACCTTCTTTTTACTTTTGTTCTCGGGTTTAAGAATTGATTCCCTATCAACCGACAGTGCTTTATTGCTTTTCCACGAGGGCTGGATCATAGTTCTGGTACCGGAGATAAAATTTGTATTCACGGCATCTATTCTCCAGAGTCTCATTAGAAGAGCAATTTCTTTTTAACCTAAGAGCTACTATACAAATGACTATCGGTTGGCTTAGAATAGACATCGGTTGAAATAAACCCATTATGAATATGCAGAGTGAGATCCAAAACATTCAAACTATGTTGAGAGTAAACAACCTCAAACTTGATAGTGGGATACAGAGAATTGATGTAGTCAGTAAATTCCAGTAATTTAGGTAAACCCAAGGTCCAAACATCAACTACATCGTCCCTGTATCTCCACCACAGATTTGGTTTTGCAGGGCCCCCAGACTTAGCCTGTATGTCTATCTCCCCCATAGCTAAATCGGCATAACTGCATGCATTTTTAGAGCCCATGGCCGTTCCATGTAATTGCAGAAAGTGATGGTTATCAATTGCAAAATCACTATTATTAGATTCTAAGCAAATTTCTATAGCTTCGACAATACAATCAGTAGAAGGATGTTGAAGATCTCTAGAATCAAGAGCTTTCCTAGCAGCAGAAATGCCTAAATTATTATATATATGTAAAAGGGGCGACTAGTCTTGTTGTGGTAGTTAGACTTTATTGCGAGGTTCGCTCTTCTCTGAGCTTTATCTTACATGTAGTAAGCTTATATAATCGTAAACTATATACAAGATGAGTGATTGACGTTTGTTGTCAATCACTGTCTGAACTATAGCAGGAAGTGCAACATCATTGGTTGCAATGATGTTGAAGTTCCTGGCTAATCTAAGTAATGAGGAGAAAGTAAACAAGTATAGAACGATAGTTCTATCAAAAGGAGGTAGGTTATTTAGGTAACAAAAGTAGATAAATCTTATATCACTAAATAGTAAAAATGCTTCTGCAACTGTTGGTACAGAAATATGTTTAGGTCAAACGATGACTAACTCAGAGTAGACTAGTGAAGATCGTATGGAAGTTGTCCTTGTGATATGCAAGTGGGAGGATCTAGGGAAGCCAAGGGGACACGCCTACGGCAGGTGCACCCATTTCGTAGTACGTGGCTCCTTGTGTAACGAACGTGGTTTAAGGTGTAAAACAAGGTCAACATTAATTTGGTGAATAGGAAATCTAGCATCTTCACAGTAATAATAGTAATAATAGTAATAATAATAATAATAATAATGATAATAATGATAATAATGATAATAATAATAATAATAGTAATAATAATAATAAGAAGAAGAACTATGATATATGTATAGAAATGAAAACTGATGGAGAATATACAGAACAAATGTTCGGAAAAAATCAGACGCCTCGAGCGGGATTCGAACCCACGACACCCCGATTTCATGACAGGTGCTCTACCCACTGAGCTACCGAGGCAACTACAGTAGCGTTGAGTTCAAATTAGCTCAAAGACGCTGATTTTAACCGAACATTTGCATTTCTATAATAGAGTGCAAACCATATGTCCGTGAAATAGTGCTATTACTAAATAGTACTAAATAGTGTTATCTCTATTGTTTTCTATTGTTTCATCAGTGCTATTTAGTACTAATTAGTTAGTACTGTTTCACGGACATATGGTTTGCACTCTAACTAGACGCTCTTGTAGCGTTAAGTCGGGCTTCTTAAAGCAAGCAGTGGTTGCTGCGATCGGTAATCTCGACTGAATCTGATTTGCTCTCGACCATATATCCATTGTCAATGAAATATTGTCAGTGGCAATAAAGCTCGAGCAAGAGCCCTCGCGCCGTAGACTAATGCATCAAACACGTAGGCAAGGTAATTCATTAACGCACTATGGTTTAGAATGATCATAAAGTATTGTATATGTACAATAATCAAATCTCCCAGCACAAGAATAGCTTTTTCTAGAATATCACAATCATCAAGAGTATTTACCATGTCTTCTACTGAATACATGAAATTCCATACACAGGACGTGACGAGATAACGATCGCTTCTACAATACTAATGAAATGTAACCTAAATAAACGATACTCCAACGTTAACGAGTATTGAACGTGTTGTGAGTGTGTGCTGATCAAAAGTACCGTGGCTCACAAAAATCATCTCCACAAACTCCGTGAAATCTCAGTCGAGACTCGCAACACATCCACATAAGTGCCCAGATCCCACACGACCACACATGACACAGGAACTCCGTCAAGATTAGTTTCGCTGCTCGCTACGCTCGCAGCAAATACAAATACCGTATACATAAACTATTATCGGTCGGCTGAAAACCTTACAACTGTTCTCTTCTCTTCTCTTCACCGCCGGCTGCATGTATCAACTCACTTCGTTCTAAGTTCTGAAGATCTCTAAACCCTTTGCGTGATCCAATATGTGACTCGAACAATCATGCACAATATTTCCAGCCGATTCTGGGCATTCAAATCAGTGATTTACTTACAACAATTTCAAAATTCAGCAAAATAAAGATCTATCAGTGTTATAAGCTTACCACCGAACACACAATTACAGCGGTACAAAGCATAGAAGACATTTGACTTCGTTTAGATTTCAATCTTGTGTCACGGTTGTGCGGATACTCATGTGCAATATTGATAGCATATTTATCTTCTAAACTTCTCGCATTTTGCTTTGATCCCCATTATTTCATCGTTTAACTCAACATGTGAAGTCATTTGAGCGATATTTGAGTTTTTTTGAGCAATATTTGCTTGTGAAGAATGGCTCGTGTTGATCAGAGCCTTCTGTAATTATCTGAGCGGCCGGCACAGGGCGCATGCGCTGTAGAACCCAGTTTGCGATTTCAAGCCTAAGAAGACGAACGAATCCCATTTTTAGAGTCGGGGCTTCCACAGGAAGCCCGACTAATAATAATAATAATAATAATAATAATAATAATAATAATAATAATAATAATAATAATAATAATAATAATAATAATAATAATAATAATAATAATAATAATAATAATAATAATAATAATAATAATAGTTATGTACAATAATAGTAATAATAATAATAATAATAAGTAATAATAATAACAACAACTTTATTCACCGTGTCAAATATTCTAGCTTGAAAGTCTGCGCTGACGTCTACACTACTTAGAACATGAAGAAACTCGTTTACGATTCCATGTCAGTTTGAATCGGTAAGCTATGTTTCTTTACTATTTATTATATTTATGATCTGTATTCAGTTGTATCAGTATTCTCTGTTACGAATCCAAAAAGGTGTCGCTTTCATTTGGACTACGATTTACTGATATCTATGGTGGCCGAGAAGGGTCATGCAAAACGAAAGTGAAAAGTCGAAAGTTAAAATGTCAAGCTCGCTTAATTCAAAATCGAAAAGTTCGAAAGTGAAACTCACTTTTTTTTTTTTTTTGGGATTTGGCATTTCAAGTTTCAACTTATTCGCCTTTTCCCAATCGAGTAGAGGACTGGGTTCGATTTGCGACCGCGAGTGTTCTTGGGGCTTTTTGAATGGACAACATTTACAAAATGGCGTCAGCGACTTGCGATCCTTCGAATAATCCAGCTAAAGAAAACGTATTCCTCACTGAAGATGACATTCCCGGAGCTAAAATACCACGGGAATCTATAGATATATGTAGTGTCGTGCAATTGCGAAGATGGTTGCTGTGTAGAGGGGCCAAAACATCTGGTAAAAAAGCGGCTTTGATTAAAAGGTAGGGAAAATATTCCAACATAAGCTTAGATATTGTTGTGTATTTCGACTTCGTGTATCTTTTCTTCGACACAAACCTTGATCAACATCTCTCTTTATCACAGAGTCAACGATTACGTTAAGAATGGTCTCGACTCGAAGTATTTATGCGATCCAGACGGGGGCATAAATCTCCAAAGGAAAAAAGCACAGCTTGGTGTCTTAGAAAGTACAGTACCCGACGTTTCTCACTCATTCCCAAAGAAGGCTTTAAGACTGACATCAGTGGTATGCCAAAATTAACATTTGGAACAATATGGCATTATATGATTGACGGTGTGGAGTGTAAGAGACAGATTTCCACTGCAAAACCTTTAGTGAAAGGATACAACTTCTACAAATCAGGTCATGTGTTGTTTATAAGTCACCTTGCTGAAAATGGAAAACACTATATCAAAAGCCAAGTTCTGCCTTCTATGAAGAAGAAAGCTGTTTATGCATGTTATTTGGTGCTCACATCTATTGGCAATGTACTCAGGGCACACTGTGGCTGTCCAGCCGGAGTAGATGGAAGATGCAATCATGTTGCTGCCACTATGTTTGCATTGGAACAATATTGTATAATGAGAAACAAAATGAACACTGAATCATGTACCTCCAAACCATGCAAATGGAATGTGCCTCGCAAACGCACTGGTAGTGTAGCTCCTATTGCACAAATAACATTTTCAAAGCATGATTATATCAAGAAAAGTAAACAGAAGAGAAGGTCTGCTGTACCAATCGGCCATGATGTGCGTGCTTTGCATCAGAGATCTTGGCCTGAAAGCAAAGTTGAGAATATGCTTGCCCTTGTCAAGGAGTATCAGACAAAGTCTGGAAATGTTGTTGGCTGGTCCCATATTTTACCACAGATTGTTGATGTTAGTGACAATTGTGAATGTGATCAAAATGAAGTGACAATAAATCCAAGTCAAGAATTACTCTCTCCTCCAAAGGAACAGCCAATAAGCCTGTCTGACTTAAGACAACGATGTGATCAGGTAAAGAGGAAACTCCAAATGAGTGATAAAGAAATTTCAGAGGTAGAGAAATCCACAAGGGACCAGTCAAATAACATGTCTTGGTTTGCCTTACGAAAGTTCAGGATCACAGCATCAAAGTGCCACCGGGTAGCAACATTACGGGCGTCAACTTCTCCTACAAAGGCTATCCAAGATGTGTTAAAGTTTACCAAACCCTTTCAATCTGAAAGTATGAAAGCAGGCCTTGAAATGGAGGACAAAATTATAAAAGACTACACAAAGTTGATGGAGGAAGAAGGACATAAAGGTATCACTGTCACCAAATGTGGGTTCTTTATTAGCAATGTACATGGTTTCCTAGGTGCTACACCTGATGGGATTGTTCTAGACCCATCTTCATTGGACTCAAGTGGACTCATTGAAGTGAAATATGTCCAAGTAATTCCAAATGAGAATTTAAATGATTCTTTGCTGAGAAAGAGAATTTGTGTGAAAACGGATGGTTTGCTAGAACTCAATACTAAGCACAAGTATTATTACCAAGTCCAACAACAGATGTTTGTAGCTGAAAGAAAATGGACCGATTTTGTTGTACAAGGAACACAGAGTAGGGATATATTTTGCCAGAGAGTGAAATTCTCCACAGTGTTTTGGAAAGAAACATTGTCAAAGTTAAATTCGTTTTTTGACAGGTGGATTGTTCCTGAATTAGCTTATCCACGAATAAAGCATGGACTTCCTAAATTGGATCTTAGATCAATCTAGTATTATTAGTAGTCTTTATAGTTTAAATTTGACACGGTTTTCTCTATTATTTACCAGAAAATGCATCAGATTGCTTCGTGCGAAAACCTTGTCAAATGTAAACTAAGTCAGATAAATACCTAGTCTCCTACGCAGCCGTCTTTAGTTCCGTCACGCAACGCTCTCGGCCCATGGCTGCGTAGGAGACTAATAAATACTTCGAACGTCGGCAAAAAGCCTATAAGCTTATATGGCTTATTGCCTCTGTTCTCAGTATTTATCTCTTACATAAAGTGGAAAGCACTATTTTGTAATTATATACATGTATGTACCAGTTACAGTGTGACTACTGAAATCAATGTTTAAAATAATCAAGAAGATCTAGCTAAAAGCATTTTGAACTTTGATCAAGTCAAATTAAAATGTTTTCATTATGAAATGTTTCTTCTTCTCCAAGTAGCCCCAGTTTCAACAGTCACACTGTAACGAGTGAGCAAAAGAAGAAATAAGATCATATTCTTCCTTTTTTTAAATGACTTTATTGAGGATTATTTAAATATATTAATATGTTGTTATAAGTAATATAAATACCAATATTTATTATCAAAGAACATTTGCTGTACTTGTATATGTACTTAACATCTACTTTATCAACTGACAAAGCTTTCGCATCAAGTCAGTACACACAACTGGTGAAATAATTATAAATAAACAGTATACTGTATACAAAAACATGTGATATCAACATCTACCGGTACTTGATTTATTAACTTAAATTCAAGTTTATTTAATTATATTAATTAATTAAGGGTGGATGGAAATTAGATAATGCACTCACAACAATTAATATATCTGAAGCAAGTGGTGATAAAGTTATAGGAATCTTGTGGTCGAAAATGTGCCAGTTTTTTATCCTTTCCATCAGTCTTTCAACGTGAATTCTCAAACTAGCTACCTTCTTATTGTGTTCAGTTTGTTCTTTAGAAAATTGTTTGATGCCTTTTAAAAATGCAGGAATTACTAGAGTAGCACCAACAGAAGCTAATTCATCTTGGCAGTTAAACCCTTTATCTGCCATAACTTGGTCTCCAGGGTTAAGTTTACTTAAAAATCCACTCTGAATAGTAATTTCTTTATCTGACGTACTGCCAGGGAAAAATTCACTTACAAAACATAACACTCCGCTGGGAGTAATACCTAAGAGGGCTTTCATAGTGGTTCTAGACTTATATGAGGAATAACAAGCCGATTGTGCATCTAGAGACGAGGGCTTCTCCATTTCAATTTCTGTGCAGTCTACAATAACATTAAGTCTAGGGTACACTTTCTTGAAGACTCCTGGCATGTGAAGCTTGATGACGTCATTTGGAGGTATGTTGATCAACGGTTCAAACTCGCACCTGAGAAACCGTATCCATGTTCTTGTTATTCTGGATACTGATGTTACTGAGACACTAAAGCGATTAGCAATGTCTCTCTCAAACAGTCCAAGTCTTAGTCTCATCATGACAAGGGTAAATTCTTGAAAAACAGTCAAGACTCTTGGCCTGCCTGGGTTCTTATGCTGCATATCAATATAAACTCTCTCATGATCATAGCTCATGTTCTTTGCTGAATCCTCTACTATTTTATAACACAGCATCATAGCATTGTAGTCAGGAAAACCAGTATTTAAAATGCAATGTCTTCGTCACTGTCTTTGTATTTATCAATGTCAAATCTTGGATTGTCTAATGCATAGTTCAACTTATCAACCTCTTTCTTCAAATGTTCATTTTCAGTGTTAAGCGATTCATATTTTTCCTCCAGAGCTAGCAATTTCTCCTTAAGTACAGTAAGTTCAAGCATAATATCACTGTCAGTCTGGCAAGCTGTTTCAGTGTATGTCTTGATCGTGTCTGTAACTATGGACGCGTCGTTTTCAACAGAGAGGCCAGAGCTTGAGTCTTCGAATAATTCAGGGGATTCTTCTTCAAGTAGAAGTTCAGCACTTTGAGATTTTTGTTTCTTCACTCTCTGTATGGATTCCTGAGGTAGCTGACGTTTCAGTTCTCTTCTCTCCTTTTTTTCCTTGATCCATGGAAAGATTGTTGGTAGATGGTTTCGACATATTTTCTCTCCACCTTCGAAATGAGCCGAACAAACGCGAGTGCCTTGCGAGTCTAATTTGAGGGTTTCATTCCTCAAAATGACCTTGTAAGTCTTCCTCAACTCAACATCTTTCGGAATCCTGTAGAATTGAAGATTTGGTGCATTTCTGAAGCTATTTGTACAGCCTGGCACACAGCAGTTGTAATGGCGAGGCATACTCGCTTTGTACACAATGGCGGATCTGTCCATTCAAAAAGCCCCAATAGCACTTGCGGTCGTAACTCGAACCCAGTCTCCTACTCGATTGGGAAAAGGCCAATTGACTTTGATGTTTTCGAGTTTCAGCTTTTGTTTATATCCAGCTTCATGTTATCGAACTTCATGTTATCATGTTTCACATATCGACTTTCACTTTATAATTATATCGAGTTTCGCTTTTCGTTTTTCGCCTGACGGCACATCAGGCCGAGGAGGGTCACCAATTCACGCCAGGCGTTACTTGCGAACCACAGGCAACCCATTCCATGCGAATAATGATGGTACGTATAAAGATCAATATATAAAACTATTTCGGCTGTTTCTATTTGTACTCTTACATTTATACAGTATATTTATTGTCTCAATTTCAGCATCGAAAGACTACGTTGAAGAAAACAAGAGCTACGAAACTGAAGAAGACCTTCCGGTCTTACTTCCGGTCTTACTCGTTAGCCGGAGGAGGGGAAGGGGGGGGGGGGGGGGGGGGGCATATATAAAGTGGTGGGGATGCTCGTCGTACCTTTTAGGGTTTGAAATCCGCGATTTGGTATCACTTAGGGATCTCAGATTTAAAAGTACCACCAAGGCACCAAGTCGGTACCTTTTAGGGTGTCTGTCAGCAAATAAGCAGCAAATAACATTTGTTTTGCAAAGCCAGGTATCGAAAATTAACCGGAAAATGCATATTTTCACAATACAATGTACTTTTGTTCAATTTACCAGGAGCCCATTGAAGTAGGAGCATCCATGCTACATATTGGGTCTATGTCACGGCGTTTGAACAAGTTTGGCTATTTTAATTTAGAACTCGATTTCTCGAAATTGACCAATCACTGTGCACTTCTGGTTTTATTTGCTGCAACTCGTTTTATTTGCTGCAACTCGTTTTATTTGCCGCAACTCGTTTTATTTCGTGTTCTAAAAATACCCAAACTTGTTCAGACGCCGTGACAGATTTTAATGCTACATGGATGCTCCTACTTATGGGCTCCTGATTTACTTATTTATATATTAATATTGATAATTTATATTTATTGCTAGAGCGGGGGCACTGGTTTGTTCTTTTAACTGAAAATTATTTCATATCACTCCCACATGGAAGAGACTCAGGTACCTTTTAGGGGTCATTTTCAAAATTTCCGACGAGCACCCCCACCACTTTATATATGGGAGTACTTCCATTTCAAATGACATAGAAATAATTCAAAAATATATCTCTTGGCCGGTGTCATGACATCAGAGATAATTAAATGGGAGTGCTCAACAATTGCCAACAATCCTTTCCGCTCATAAAATAACATGTCTCCTCAGCCTTGTCTACATTATTCTATACCCCAATTGTTGAGCACTTCCATTCAATCTGTTGTCATGACACCAAGATATATATTTTTGAAACTAATTATGCTTCATTCAGGCAAATTCAATAAGCTTTGAAAAATACAGTACATATATGACATCTGTTGGATCATGCCGTATAATGTCTTTTGTTTATATATATATATCGCTTCAAGGATGATTTACTCCCGGATTTACTGGAATATTTATACAGTAACAGTGGTAAATATCATGAGTGCATTGTAAAGTTTTTACACTGCGGTAAAGTTTTTTTTTTAGTAGATATCTTAAAATGATGTCGTAGATCTTAGGTTAAAGGGACGAGGGGGTTAAGGCTCGAAACATCAGTAAAGCTTTAAAAGTATTTGTCACGGTGCATGTTCTAGATTTCCTTTTACCGTTGGATTTATTCAGACAATATATGAGAGTGCCCTCCCCCGTGGAACACTGCAAATCCTACATTTGCCTCGGGGCGAGAATTGATTTCCGGCGAGTTTTCAACAGGTCCGTACCAGCCACTAAAGTATTGCATTACGTAAGTGTTTGCTTTGCAGTTAAAACGCGCTTGATATCAAGAACGGAATCATGTAACACTCAACAATGATTTCTACTTACATCATTTACTTGTTCCTTCTTTTCAATGCTTTGCTGCGTTCAGTGAAGTGTGGTAAGTGAATTGCATGGTTTATTCATCTGTGGATAGTGTTAGTGTGACGTGACGGCTACGTAGCAGGTCTAGGCGTGTAATTAGAGGGGTTTAGTTGGTGTGTTTGATAGTGGGGTCTGATATATATCTTTAAAAAAATTACATAGTTGCAATTGAATACTGTTATTTAGCTACTCTTAGTTGGCTTAGGTAATAGCTTTGTAGTACACCATCGTGCTAAATTATTGATATCTCAGTTATTGAGGAATTTATTGTGTTGCTCAATGTTTATTTATCTTTTACGGTGTATCTTTTAACGAGTTGATGCCGTTCACTAGCTTGCACTCTGTCTGCTTGTATCAATATAATTTTAAAGTAAGTTCAGTAAGTTTAGTAAGTTTAGCTTTCACTTGTAAAACCACCTTGCACGGTATTTGTTAGGCTTCCTGTTCCTTGAACAGGACGTGTTGTACGCTGTTGATACGTCATGTAATTCACTGTGAGATTTTGAGAACTATGTGTAGATACATGATGACTGGTATTAAATTATATGGAAATATTTCTCTTTAATAACTAATACAGATAATTTGTTGCTAAAATTTGTTTTATAAAACACGTCAGTGCACATGCAGCAGTTTATTTTAGGTGACCTATCAATTGACCTCATCTTCTGCCGAATGAACTAGGTTATCGATATACATAGCTCACTGCACACGTAGGCCGATCTGAGATCACTCTTTTATGAAAAGACGCTCGTGCTACACCTGTTTGCAAAGCATTCACCGAAAAGAAAGAAAGAAGAAGAAAAGCTTATAGAAACAGAGCAAATGAAACAAACCTGAAACAACAGCCATTTCTTGACGTCATTTCCGGTCTCGTGAGGAATTTGCACTAGTTCGAATTTTCTATGAGTCAATAGTCAACGAGGCGCGTAGAAACCAACTAGCATACTACTTTCGAATTTCTACCAATATTTATTGCTTTTCGATTTGTTTTTGTTCAAAACGCCGGCTTTTCCGCTACTCAAAGGCTATCTATCACGCAATAGATAGTGAGTACGTTAGCCAATCAGATTGCAGGATTCGTGATAGTATGTTCGTTGGTTTCTACTAAATTTAGATAGATAGATAGATAGTTAGACAGACAGACAGACAGACAGACAGACAGACAGACAGACAGACAGACAGACAGACAGACAGACAGACAGACAGACAGACAGACAGACAGACAGACAGACAGACAGACAGACAGACAGACAGACAGACAGACAGACAGACAGACAGACAGACAGACAGACAGACAGACAGACAGACAGACAGACAGACAGACAGACAGACAGACAGACAGACAGACAGACAGACAGACAGACAGACAGACAGACAGACAGACAGACAGACAGACAGACAGACAGACAGACAGACAGACAGACAGACAGACAGACAGACAGACAGACAGACAGACAGACAGACAGACAGACAGACAGACAGACAGACAGACAGACAGACAGACAGACAGACAGACAGACAGACAGACAGACAGACAGACAGACAGACAGACAGACAGACAGACAGACAGACAGACAGACAGACAGACAGACAGACAGACAGACAGACAGATCTTATTATTACCGACCTATATCAATTTTGTCTTCCATTGCAAAAGTCTTTGAAAAGATTATGTTTGATCAAATATATACCTTGAGAAAAATGACTGAGATTATTGTCAGTCATCAATCAGGTTTTCGTTCTTCCCACTCAACGTCTAACTGCATTGCTATATGCAACAAATCAATGGTTTACCAATATGGATAATGGGTACATTAACTCCATTATCTTTCTTGACTTAGCCAAAGCATTTGACACAGTCAACCATAACATTCTATTGCACAAACTTAGTCTATATGGCATAAGAGGTATAGAGTTAGAATTATTGAAATCTTATCTTAGCAATAGAATCCAGCAATGCTGCATAAGTAATTATGTTTCTGATTCCCGTGAAATACAGTGTGGAATTCCACAGGGTTCCAATTTAGGCCCCTTATTGTCGTTTCTTATATATATCAATGACCTTCCACACTGTACTCACTATTCTACTCCAAGAATGTTTGCTGATGATAAAACCATTACTATTGTTGGATCACAAGTTCAAAACGATTCTAATTTTGATCTTGCGAAACTAAATAAATGGCTTTTGGCAAACAAACTAAGTGTAAACACTACAAAAACTGAGTTCATGCTACCTGGACCATCATTCATTTTAAAGGAGATATTATGTCAAATAGGTCACGTGACTAGATTTTTTCTATTACGTAGTTAAATATCTCATTAAATGAGAACGATGGTCCAGGTGTTAAGGCAGATTCATAATAAGGACATTAAAACAAAGATAAAAACACACAAATAACTTTGGTACCTTTTGTCTTCGTCTCCCCAAATTGAAAAAACGTGATTTGTGACGTAATTGGTCACGTGACCCATCCCTTATTTTGAAATACCTACCAAAATGTTAAGTTTCATGAGATATATTAGGTAGCCGAAAATCGTTTTATTTTTCTGTTCCAAACACAATTAAGGCAAACTTAACGTTTTAGGGGAATTCTTTAAAATCACAGAAACATGCTTGAGTATGATAGACCAAGTACGATAGACCAAATACGATAGATCACGTACGATAGATCACGTACGATAGACAAAGTATGATAGACCAAGTACGATAGACCAAGTACGATAGATCACTTGCGATAGACAACGTATGATATACCAAGTACGATAGATCACGTACGATAGATCACGTACGATAGATCACGTACGATAGACAAAGTATGATAGACCAAGCACGATAGACCAAGTACGATAGACCAAGTACGATAGACCAAGTACGATAGATCAAGTACGATAGACCAAGAACGATAGACCATGTACGATAGACCAAGTACAATTGACCAAGTACGATAGACCACCTACGATAGACCAAGTACGATAGAGCAAATACGATAGACCAAGTACGATAGACCAAGTACGATAGAACAAGTACGATAGAGCAAATATGATAGACCAAGTACGATAGACCATTTACAATAGACCACACACAATAGACCACGTACAATAGACCACGTACAATAGACCACGTACAATAGACCACGTACAATAGACTAAGTACGATAGACTAAGTACGATTGACCAAATATGATAGACCAAGTACGATAGACCATGTACAATAGACCACGCACAATAGACCACGTACAATAGACCACGTACAATAGACCACGTACAATAGACCACGTACGATAGACTAAGTACGATAGACCAAGTACGATAGACCAAGTCAGATATTTTCTATGACGTTACTGTTAGGATCGTGTTTGCTCATATATATATACCAAATGTTTAACTCGTTTGTTTGTTCTACAGATTGTTCAGGTGTAGAAGTTGGCCTTACTAACAAAACACGTTTTGGTGACAGTTTATTCACTGCAACGTCAACGTACGATAATTTCTACGCGCCTCATAAATCTCGTTTTGATTCCAATCGGTGCTGGGAGCCAACGAATAATAATGTAGCAAGTGACTACCTGCAGATTGATCTAGGGACGTCGTATAAGATTTGTGCCGTGGCCACCAAAGGGTCTGGGAAGCCGGGTTTTAGTGAGTGGATGACGAAGTATAAGCTGTGGTTTTCATTGGATAATGTCAAATGGAATGTTTATGAAGAGAGATGCAATGTGAAGGTAAAAAGTATCTCCACGTACACTTATTGGGAACTGAATAGCAGTGCGGTGCGGTGCGCTAGTCCTAGAGAGAAAGGAGAAAAAGAACAAAAACTGTGACCCCGATGGGATTTGAACCCACGACCCTCGGAGCTGATCACCGATGCTCTTACCAGCTTTGCTAGCTTAGACCTTGTAGCTCAGCTATAATCGGTGATCAGCTATTGTAACAGTTTATAGATCGTTTGTACATGACGTCATCAAAAAGCTAAAATCTAAAATATTCACACAAAACTATTTGTTTCATATTTTGTTTAATTTATATCCATGAGAAAAGTCTTCACAAAAAAAAAATGTGTACTATCGATGTTTGGCTTTGTTTTAATTGAGAGTCAAATTATGTCACGCAACACTGTCACGTATATTCTAAAGCCAGAGAATTTTAGGGAAATTCGCTTCAAATGATACGTTTTTTACTTCGTAAATGATATGTAAGTTTGATTTGATTACTATTCATAGTGAGAATTTAACGTGATTTTGATCCTTGGTGTTTTGGCCGCCATGTTGGTGTTCTACGGTTTTACACCAAGATGGCGGCTCCATACATTCACACTAAACAATGCGCATATTCGATCGCTCATATCTCGGCATTGAAAACTTCTTATAACTCAAACTTTGGTTAAAGGGGCAGTGTCAAGCCTCACGCATGCGCATTAAAATAATAATAATAATAATAATAACCTTTATTAACGTGTCAAATTACCTAGCTTACACAAGTGTAAACTAATTGAGGACACCTATCTACCTAAAAAAATCTACACCCATACCCAAACCCAAAGCCCCACCTAATTTCCCCAACCCCTCCCCCCTTATTTAAAATCTATCTGGCGTAAAATCAAAACAATAACACTCGGTTGAGAAGCCCACCTTGCCCGGTAGCGAGTTACAAAACCCCCCTAAAACCGTTCTAATCGCTAAATAAATGACCTACAGGACTCATGTAGATACTAATCTTTATTTAGAAAGCAATATTATAACTCCAATATATCAAAAGGACTGAATTCTAGATGTGAATCACGGCGATATCATTTTCCAACGGCCGATCAAATAAAACACAGGAAGCCCAACACATAAATAGATGGTGGGAAGCTCACCGGGTTTACAAGTCGTTCTACGTGAGTTTTTCTCTTCAAAAGTCATGAACAGTACTGCACCTACGATTGATGATCAAGATTCCTTCGCAATCGATCAGAATTGCCGGTTTACAATTCGGTTTTCTTCACTCGAGGATGATGGCGGGCTGACTCTCAATGGCTGTTCGACACTTTTTTCAACGGCTTCAAAGTCAGTTCTAAGATGAAATAATCTCCACTAGGAATTGTTGAAAATGAAGAACATGCTTTGAATAATTACTAGTGATCCATTAGACGCTTGAACAAACATGATTAATGTCGATGGAAACGGATTGAAAACATCGCTAATAATGGTGGACTTTTATTATTTCTCGCTTCTTCGTACCCAGGCTTGCGCGGTCATATGGCTTGACACTGCCCCTTTAAGGTAGCAGGGGACCTTCGTGAACACTGTTCCTGAAAGCCGCGTAGCGCGCTAACCACTCGTCCAACATGTATAATGTATTATGTATAAAAGTATACATATTCTTAAAGCTGAATAAATGCAGATTCTAAATATGCTTGAGAATATTTCCTATTTTGTAAATACTTTTTGTTATTGCACATTTTAGAAAATTCGATCGGCTTTGTTCAAAGAGTAGCGTGCACGCAGGAATTCAATCGATTTCTAAACGGAAAGTGCCATTGTAATGAGCACACTTTGTTCTAAAAAACGTGTCTCCGATGATTTTTGATACGTTGCCTCGTTTAAAAGTTATTTGATGATTTATGTGCAAATCGCTTAAAAACACATTAATGAATTTTGACAGCAAATATCTCCTCAACATAAGCGTTTATCGGAAATCGGAGACACAATTTTTTTTTAGAACAAAGTGTGCTCATTACAATGTCACTTTCCGTTTAGTATTCGATTGAATTCCCGCGTGCACGCTACTCTTTGAAAAGGCCGGTCGAACTTCCTAAAATTTGCAATAACAAAAAATATCTACAAAGTAAGAAATAATCTCCAGCATATTAAAGCCCCATTTACACGGTAACCTTTTCTGGCACTGCACTCTTAAATTTGGGCACGCGTACCTATCATTATTGGTACGCCCAGTTTCGTTTACACGACTATTCTGCAGACGGCCCTTATCGTTTTGAGCACTCCTGAAAATGAGTGTCCAGTATCGAGCAATAAACTTCTCTCGTTTGTCTAGAACATTTGCAATTGATTAGGGCTTCCTGAATTTTCTCTTCTCCCCACACTTGAATTAAAACCCGTGTCGTATCTTCAGACCACAATTTGCCTCTAGTTTTGGCTTCTTTGCCCGTGGCATACGAAATTCCCGACTGCATTTCAGACACAGTACTAGTAGAAGACGTAGAAGACGACGCCATCTTGATAGAAGAAGTACACTTGTGCGACTGCGCAGTAGAGAATACCACTGGCCGAAGATCTGTGGGCGCAGTTTTGATACGCGTGCCTTTTTGCCCGCTTAAAACTAGGACCGCGTGCCCAAATAATTTAGGCACGGGTACCGAAAAAAATATGTTTACACGACAAAAAATTGGGGTGCCGTACCAAAAATGATAAGTACGCGTGCCCAAATTTAAGAGTGCCGTGCCAGAAAAGGTTACCGTGTAAATGGGGTTTTAGAATCTGCATTTATTCAGCTTTTAGAAAATGTATACTTGCATACATGTTGGACGAGTGGTTAGCGCGCTACGCGGCTTTCAGTGAACAGTGGTCACGAAGGTCCCCTGGTATCTTAAAGCCGCATCTACACGAACAAGTTTTCCTTGACAAGGAAATATTGGCGATGTTTTTGTCGTCTACACGAGCAAGTCTTCCTTGTCTAGATACATGATTTTGACTGCTCTTTTGGTTGTAAGACATTTTATTCAATTATACTCAATATTTAGGCCCAGAAAATTTTGCGATGACGTAAGTGCAAACGATCTATTGAGCAGACGGAAGGATAATACGATAGTTAGCATGTGTACCTAGGCTTTGGGCATCAATAATATTAACCATGAGTTTATTTTCCAGGAGTTCAATGGCAATACTGACCCGACATCTGTTGTCAAGAATACTTTGATGACGTCGACAATGGCAAGGCTTATCAGAATCCAACCCACGGGATATAACGACTTTAAATGTATACGTGCTGAATTGTACGGGACTCCAGAAGGTATTCGCTCTTTCAGTTTAGAAAGTTTCAAGCTTGGGAATTTAATGTAGCATTTTTGAGAATTAAAACTATTTTTTGGTTGGGACTGCCAAAATTAGCATTAATTTCGACCTGTCTTGCACTATTATTTGAACGCTGCCAACGGATAACAATCTTGGAGTTAATAGGAATGATTTTCAACCATATTTGATCTATTTGAGCCACATTAAAACTCCTAAAATATTGAACATTAGCATAATTTATTGAATAAACTAGGCTAACCATAGGTCAAAAATTGCGACCTCCGAATTCGAAAACCAAGACAAATTGACAATCCTCCATGCACGTAAAAATGTTTTGATTTCGCGATCGTTTCTTGTCCATTTCAACCGTGGGAACGGTCCATTCTGATTGGTTTATTTTTACAGAGATGTGATTTCCGCTGTCATGTTACATAGGGAGGCTAGTTATTGCAATCCCGTGTACATAACCACCTGAACAATCTATTTGACATATAATTTATAAGCCATCTACGCTTTGCTCCGACGGCAATTATTATCACTGAAGAAAGACATCAGTATCAATCAATGAAAATCAACATACACTTTTTTTCTTTATCAATGTACGTAATTTATCGATTTTTCAGTATTCAATTTGCTACACTTATGAACGGTCTCTTTATATGAAGGGCTTATGAACACCTATATCTTGAATTTAGAATAAAGTTTGGTACGGTTGGCGGCACAATAAACGAACGAGGCAGGGTTTCCAACTGAGCTAGCATTCATACGGTACTAGGATTCGATCGACTACTTATGTTGTCCAGAGTGGCAATCAGTGCAGCGACTTAGCACACAACAGAGCTGAAAGACTAATAAAATAACATTGCCTTCCCCTCGATATGTTGCTAACTGAAGCGATCGTCAACAATAAACGAAGATCTTTACGTTCCATCGAATAATCGGATATAAAGTACGAGCAAAAAGGCTTCGAATCCACTATAAACACTAGATCACGAGTCACAAATGCCCAAATGAACGACGGGAACGTACGATATATGACGTCAGGGCAAAAGTCACGTGAAAAAAATCTTTCTCCACTGAAAAACACAAATCGAGAATCGAGCTGGCATCTGAAACACGGGAAGCCCAACCAAAGATTAGTGTTGCTCCCAGTTCGCTCGCTGGGGCTCGCTCACTGGTCGCAATTAACATAGTCTGGAAAATTGTGGTTCTTCACTCTGAAATGCTTAGAATTTGCTCCAAATAAGATTTACAAACAATTAAACTGATTTCTAGTAAAAACTGGCGCTTATTCATGAAGAGTTTGGATATTTGGATGATGCTCCACTTTGTTGACAAGCCAATTATGTAACGCAATGTAACTGCTGCAAGTCACGCTACTGCCCTTCGAATACAATTTTTGCGGCATGAAATAACAGTTTTAATCATAAAATATCAAACTAAACAGAATTCATACTTGCTTGAAAGGGTGGAATTTTGTATAAACGTCGTTTAGACAAAATTCGTATTTTTTTCTGTGAGATGCTGTTATCTGATCGACAATCTATGCTAATTTTAACTTTTGCGAGAGTTATTTACGACCGTCGAAGCTCATACATTGTTGAAAATCATTATTATTGACTCGAATATTGTTTTCCAACAGCAGCAATCAACTACAAGTGCATTATACTCGTGTATTGGCATTAAGTTTTGTGTTTGGACGACAAAAATGTCCGCGATAGGTCGAAATTAATGCTAATTTTGGCAGTTCCAACCATAATAGTTTTATCTCTCAAAAATGCTACATTGAATTCCCTAGCTTGAAACGTTCTAAACTGAAAGAGGAAACATGAAGCTTTCCTGGGGCATGGCGTTTTCCTCAAAAATGTATACACCAGATTCCGTTTTCGTACCTCAAACATTGCCTATATTTCAACGTTCCGTTTATGGCGCTCAGCATACCTGTTTAAAACCAAATTTGAAAAATAACTACAAAAGTAACAGAAAAATAAATAGTACAGTAGAAAAGACCAAGAAACGTTTATTACGGTTACTGGATGTTGTTGTTGTAGAGCTAGATGTGGCCACACACCGACTGTTCAAAGTTGGCTTATAATTTAGCCGAAAATTTTCAGTCGTGAGACGGATTTTTAAAAACTGCAAATTTCTCCTGAATTTAAAATCGCTGGAACTTTTTAGTATTTTTCCCTAAAAGAGGTCATCGAAAGGAATGACATGGCGAAAGAAAATTAAATTCGATTTTTTTTTAGTTGTCGGGAGATTCTCGGTCCTTACTGACATCCTCTCTTAACAATTATTTCACTCAATCTCGTCGTACATGAGCTGATAGACAACGAGGATTCTGAGAAATATAACATTTATTTTTATTTTTAATTCGGCAAAACGTACCGGTCTGCCATTGTCGAAAATCTCCAACTTTCTCTACTCGTGGTGTGTGAGCTGATAGCCTACTAGTAGAGTAACCAATGCAATCAGAGCGCACGCTTGCTCATTTCCAGTGGTTGTCTATATAATACGACTCGATATTTCGAATCAACAGGTGGATTAAAAATGGTCGGAGAGCTCGCGTTATCAATTCAATACATTTGCATGTGATCGTCCTAAAAACAGGATACCGATTATTAGCATACGCCACACTAGTGAATAGTACTTTTCGCGCGCTCTGATTGGCTAATCAATCTCGGAATATCCTTATTTAGTATATACCAACTAGCCAATCTCCTAAGAACGCGCGCTCTGGATTGGTTAAAAAAGTCAGGCCATTTAGTAAATAAACCTCTTCTAGCCACTGGTATATCGGCTGATAATGTCCGCGGCTGAGAGATGGTCCGAAAAATGAACAGTTGGCCGAGAAGCGAAGCTTCGAGGGCAGCTGTGATATTTTAATTTGAGGACCATCTCTAAGCCAAGGACATTATCAGCCGATATACCACTAAACCAGAAAGGGGTTTATTTAATTTATTATTTTATAACCCTTCGATAAATTTTCTACGTGAACTTCAATGTTGAAGAATTAAATCGAAACAAAATGACGGATGAAGAAAACAAGTTTCAACGAGTTCAAATATCCGTTCCGTTTGAGATCTTTTCATGTGTAAACAGGCTTCTAAAAAAGTATTCGAAAATAAAAGATTGATAGTTTTTGAAGCTTTTTGAGTGGTTTTCTTGATATTTTGGGTTTTATTTGAGTGACTTCTTGGGCGCCGATTTTGACGTTTGTTCGTAGTTCAAGGATCGACAAATTATAAAAATACCTCAAAGTACCTGTCGTATCGACGCTAAAAAACCCCAAAAAGGAACAAGTACAACACATGTATGTTATACAAATTAATTTACCTATTAAAAATACATTACAGTCTTAAAAAAGTTCAGACAATTTCATTTTTCTCCAAAGTGGGACTGGGGGTATATCTCAAGCATGTTAAGGCAGGCCGATCCTTGGAAAATCACATTTTCTGTTATATCTGCTTCCAATTTAAACGTATGCAGTTGATTTTTGTTCCTAAAGTATCATTTAGGTTTCTTAATATTTTGAGCTTGATAGTGTTGACTTTCGGTAGTCACGTGACCTTAAGGCTATGAAAACAGTTATTTGCAAACGGGGTGATGGTTGTTTTGTATTTTCAAAACATTTTTATGTGAACCAGTTAAGTTCAAAGAGCTAAATGAGAATCTGTTTGGAATGGATGACTATAGTTTTTAATTAACGATAAAATTATAATAATAGAAATAATGAACTTAAGCACCTTAAATGCAATAATATCACACCAAAAGATTTCAGAAATAAATCACAACCATCACCCCATTCCAAATTTATATTTCCTCCGTCAATAGGTCACGTGACCATGGAATGTCAAAAATGTCAAACTGAAAATGTCAAGCAACCTAAATGTCACTTTAAGACCAAACATCAATTTAATAGGTTTAAACTGGAAGAAGATATTTGAAAACATAGAAATTGTAAAAAGACCCTGCCTTAACATGCTTGAGATCATCTCAAAACTGGGGGATATTACCTGGCATCCGTCCAGTGCAATTGTACCACGTGACCCGTTTTAACCATTGGGTGCACGCGAAAATTTATCGATGGGTTATAATCTACCATATTCACCTCCAAAAGTCGGGATAATGAGTCGGCAACAAAATGGCAACTTTCTTGCCATTTTTATCTTTGGCTATGTCATCATTGGCTCGCCTCCGGCTCGTGATTTTTAAACTTTTCTCGTGTTCTCCCAACATCCCAAGTGATCACGTATGATAGAAAAAGTATGATAGACCAAGTACGATAGACCAAGTACGATAGATCACGAACGATAGACCAAGTACGATAGACCAAATACGAAATACCAAGTACGATAGACTAAGTACGACATACCAAGTACGACATACCAAGTACGATAGAACAAGTACGATAGACCAAGTACGATAGATCACGTACGATAGACCATGCACGATAGACCAAGTACAATTGACCAAGTACGATAGACCACCTACGATAGACCAAGTACGATAGAGCAAATACGATAGACAAGTACGATAGACCAAGTACGATAGACCAAGTACGGTAGAGCAAATATGATAGACCAAGTACGATAGACCAAGTACGATAGAGCAAATACGATAGACCAAGTACGATAGACCAAGTACGATAGAGCAAATATGATAGACCAAGTACGATATATTAAATACGACAGACCATGTACAATAGACCACGCACAATAGACCACGTACAATAGACCACGTACAATAGACCACGTACGATAGACTAAGTACGATAGACCAAGTACGATAGACCAAATATGATAGGGGACCAAGTCAGATATTTTCTATGACGTTATTGTTAGGATCATGTTTGCTCATATATACACTCATTTCGATAAAGTTAGTCACCCGTAAAGCTTCGAAGGTGAGACCGATGAGGATCCTGGGTTAGTTAAAATGTATGTACCCATGGTCCTTCTTGGTCTCACCTTCGAAGCTTTTCGGGTGACTAACTTTGTCGAAATGAGTGTACATACCAAATGTTTAACTCATTTGTTTGTTCTACAGATTGTTCAGGTGTAGAAGTTGGCCTTACTAACAAAACACGTTTTGGTGACAGTTTATTCACTGCAACGTCAACGTACGATAATTTCTACGCGCCTCATCAATCTCGTTTTGATTCCAATACGTGCTGGGCGCCATCAAATAATATTGTAGCAAGTGACTACCTGCAGATCGATCTAGGGACGTCGTATAAGATTTGTGCCGTGGCGACCAAAGGGTCTGGGAAGCCGGGTTATAGTGAGTGGATGACGAAGTATAAGCTGTGGTTTTCATTGGATAATGTCAAATGGAATGTTTATGAAGAGAGATGCAACGTAAAGGTAAAAAGTTATCTCCACGTACACTTATTGGGAACTGAATAGCAGTGCGGTGCGCTAGTCCTAGAGAGAAAGGAGAAACAGAACAAAAACTGTGACCCCGATGGGATTTGAACACACGACCCTCGGAGCTGATCACCGATGCTAGCTTAGACCTTGTAGCTCAGCTATAATCGGTGATCAGCTATTGTAACAGTTTATAGATCGTTTGCACATGACGTCATCAAAAAGCTAAAATCTAAAATATTCACACAAAACTATTTGTTTCATATTTTGTTTAATTTATATCCATGAGAAAAGTCTTCACAAAAAAAAAAAGTGTACTTTCGATGTTTGGCTTTGATTTAATTGAGAGTCAAATTCTGTCACGCAACACTGTCACGTGTATTCTAAAGCCAGAGAATTAGGGAAATTCGCTTCAAATGATACGTTTTTTACTTCGTAAATGATATGTAAGTTGGATTTGATTACTATTTATAGTGAGAATTTAACGTGATTTTGATCCTTGGTGTTTTGGCCGCCATGTTGGTGTTCTACGGTTTTACACCAAGATGGCGGCTCCATACATTCACACTAAACAATGCGCATATTCGATCGCTCATATCTCGGCATTGAAAACTTCTTATAACTCAAACTTTGGTTAAGCTAGCAGGGGACCTTCGTGACCACTTTATTCCCAAATCGCACCTTTTTGAGCTCTAAATCGCACCAATTTGAACATCCAATGAAATTACAGGAACAACATAAAACAGGCAATCAGAACAAAGAAAAACAAAATGAAAACAAAATGAACAGGAAAGACTTTGGATTTCACCACAACAAATCTTTCATATTTTACAAAACAAATGCATGACTTTTTCAATTTACAGTTTTTTATCGTTGACTATTCCCTCTTTCAAGCTGAAGAGGCACTGAATGTGAATAATATTATCCGTCATTTGACAACCATTTGAATTCAGAAAATGCTGAATTAAACTACCAAAACAAGTCCAAAACAAGCGAACTAGCTCCGGTACTCCTAGTCGTAGTGAGTCCATTCCTGAATTTGCGATTGGAAAAACAGTTCGTGTTTCTAGTAATTCTACACAAGCGAAGATCTTGATGAATTAAAGTCTCGGGCCATTAACAAGAAGACTAAAACCGTTCTACAAAGCAATGGCTTTCTGTGTTTGAAAACTGGTGCAAGACGTCCAACAATCTTGACAATGACATCAACATTGACAACAAAATGGCGTCTGTTGCTGTGTTGACTTCGACAAGACTCTCACTCGATCAGTTCTATGCAGAAGTCAAACGCAAGGACGGCGAAGACAATGAGCCACAATCACTAAGAATTATGCAGAGTGCCATTGAGTATCGTTTGAAGTAGAATCATTATCCTGTGAGCATAGTATTTACTGTAAATATCCACTGAGGGAATTTCACGGCTCGCGGCAAATCCTCAACACGAAGGTCAATTCCTTACGATAGCAGGTCAAGTGATCCCAAAACTACACCGGCTGTACGTTCAATTACTACTCAAAAGAACAACCAGCAACGGTAAAAAAGCGATGTTGGGCTTTTGTCTGCGATTCTGACGATGAGAAAGAGAATAAAGAAGGACTTTTGTACCAAGCGTCGAGTAGATTGTTCAACTGACAAATGCATGTGCTCGTTCAATGCGCACTACTCGTCACGTGACATTTTGCAATAAATATTTTAAATCATTGTTTATGTTTTCCGGTATCGGGAATGAGTGTAAATTTCAAAATGGATATAATTAAGTGGTAATTGAACTTCGTGTCGTGCAATTTTGGTCTGAAATCAAACTTGCAATTTCGGTCGTGCGATTTTGTAATCGCGCGTTTGATTTCAGACCAAATTGCACTCCACTCAATTACAGTTCAATTACCATTATAAATCGCTTAAAAACACATTAATGAAATTTGACAGCAAATATCTCCTCAACATAAGCGTTTATCGGAAATCGGAGACACATTTTTTTAGAACAAAGTGTGCTCATTACAATGGCACTTTCCGTTTAGTATTCGATTGAATTCCCGCGTGCACGCTACTCTTTGAACAAAGCCGGTTGAATTTCCTAAAGTTTGCAGTAACAAAAAATATCTACAAAGTAAGAAATAATCTCAAGCATATTTAGAATCTGTATTTATTCAGCTTTAAGAAAATGTAGACTTGTATACATGTTGGACGAGTGGTTAGCGCGCTACGCGGCTTTCAGTGAACAGTGTCACGAAGGTCCCCTGGTACCTTAATAGTAGCGGTCGACTAAAAATCAGTCAAACAGTGGTCACAAAGGTCACCTGGTATCTTAAAGCCGCATCTACACGAACAAGTTTTCCTTGACAAGGAAATATTGGCGATGTTTTTGTCGTCTACACGAGCAACTCAATATTTAGGCCCAGAAAAGTTTGCGATGACGTAAGTGCAAACGATCTATTGAGCAGACGGAAGGATAATACGATAGTTAGCATGTGTACCTAGGCTTTGGGCATCAATAATATTAACCATGAGTTTATTTTCCAGGAGTTCAATGGCAATACTGACTCGACTTCTGTTGTCAAGAATACTTTGATGACGTCGACAATGGCAAGAATTATCAGAATCCAACCCACGGGATATAACGACTTTAAATGTATACGTGCTGAATTGTACGGGATTCCATTAGGTATCCGCCCCAAATAACCTGCAACTATTTAACAATTATTTCACTCAATCTCGTCGTACATGAGCTGATAGACAACGAGGCGCTAGCCGAGTAGCCATGTTCGACGATATTGAGTGCAATAATTGTTTTATTATAGACAACCATTGGATTGTGAGAAATAGAACATTTACTTTTATTTTTAATTCGGCAAAAACGGTCTACCATTGTTGAAAATCTCCAACTTTCTCTACTCATGGTATGTGAGCTGATAGCCTACTAGTAGAGTGGCCAATCAGAGCGCGCGCTTGCTGGTTGTCTATATAATACGACTCGATGTTTCGAATCAACAGGTGGATTAAAAATGGTTGGCGAGCTCGCGTTATCAATACAATACATTAGATGTCATCGTCCTAAAAAACAGGATACCGATTATTAGCATACGCCACACTAGTGAATAGTACTTTTCGCGCGCTCTGATTGGCTAATCAATCTCGGAATATCCTTATTTAGTATATACCAACTAGCCAATCTCCTAAGAACGCGGGCTCTGATTGGTTAAAAAAGTCAGGCTATTTAGTAAATAAACCCCTTCTGGCCACTGGTATATCAGCTGATGATGTCCGCGGCTGAGAGACGGTCCGAACAATAAACAGTTGGCCGAGAAGCGAAGCTTCGAGGGCAGCTGTGATATTTTAATTTGAGGACCATCTCTAAGCCAAGGACATTTGCAAATAATTTCCAAGGCTTTGGACATTTCCAAGGAATTTCCAAGGTTTTGGACATTTGCAAAGAATGTCCAAGGTTTTGGACATTTGCAAAGAATGTCCAAGGTTTTGGATATTTGCAAAGAATGTCCAAGGTTTTAATTAGACATTTGCAAAGAATGTCCAAGGTTTTAGACATTTGCAAAGAATGTCCAAGGTTTTAGACATTTGCAAAGAATGTCCAAGGTTTTAGACATTTGCAAAGAATGTCCAAGGTTTTGGACATTTGCAAAGAATGTCCAAGGTTTTAATTAGACATTTGCAAAGAATGTCCAAGGTTTTAGACATTTGCAAAGAATGTCCAAGGTTTTAGACATTTGCAAAGAATGTCCAAGGTTTTAGACATTTGCAAAGAATGTCCAAGGTTTTGGACATTTGCAAAGAATGTCCAAGGTTTTGGACATTTGCAAAGAATGTCCAAGGTTTTGGACATTTGCAAAGAATGTCCAAGGGGTTTGGACATTTCCAAGGAATTTCCAAGGTTTTGGACATTTGCAAAGAATATCCAAGGTTTTGGACATTTGCAAAGAATGTCCAAGGGTTTGAACATTTCCAAGGAATTTCCAAGGTTTTGAACATTTCCAAAGAATTTCCAAGGTTTTGAACATTTCCAAGGAATTTCCAAGGGTTTGGACATTTCCAAGGAATTTCCAAGGCTTTGGACATTTGCAAAGAATTTCCAAGGTTTAAAAATCGTGCGGTTTTTAGGTGGGAGGACCAACAGTTCATCAGACGAATTGCTGTCACGTGCCAAGTTGTTTTCTCCGTAATAATATACAAGTAATAATTTCTGAATTCTGATTGGTCGAGAAGTATTCAATTTATTCCAAAAAGGTTGAAATTGTACTGAAAAAGGTTGAAATTGTACAGTAAAATTTCAAATGATAGACAGTTAGCAAGGTATTTTGCTTACGCGTACATGACTCCGATAAATGAACAACAAAAACAAATATGGCGGAAAGCTTTCCTAGATTTGAAGTTAGTAATGATTTTTCTATTCAAAGCCTAAAAGATAACGCCAAAAACAAAAATACGTCCCAGAGTACAAGAAACTGGATCAAAGTTTTCCAAAGTTGGGCCGAAAAAAGAGGACATCATGAAAAGATCGAGAATTGCGCTCCCGAAGTTCTGAACAAACTCCTTGAAGTATTTTACGCTGAGGTTCGCAAGCAAAATGGAGAAAATAACGAACCGGACAGCCTTCGAGTCATGGTTACTTCAATTGATCGGTACCTGAGAGATAAAGGATACAAAGTTTCTATACTTCGTGACCGTGAATTCTCCGAGTCAAAACAAGTACTCGAGGGAAAAGCCAAACTTCTACGCCAGGAGGGAAAGGGAAAACGACCACATAAGTCACAAAGTCTTACTTCAGCAGAGGAACAAGAGCTCTGGGCATCAAAACAACTTGGAAATTCAAGTCCCCAAGTACTTACCCAAACTATCTGGTGGCTCCTCACACAATATTTTGGGCTTAGAGGACGACAGGAACACCACAGCATGAAGGTCGAGGACTTCCAGTTTGGTCGAGATGAAAACGGCATAAAGTATGTACAGTTTGTAGAGAATCCCACCAAAACACGCCATGATGGATTGAAAGCAAAACCAAGAAGCTATATGCCAAAAATGTTTGCAACTGGAGAAAATAATTGCCCTGTCGCTCTCTTTGAAGAGTTCTTGTCAAGACGACCATCTGAGCTACAAGTACAAGGTCCATTTTATCTGTCATGCATGCAAAATCCCTCATCTCATGCATGGTTCAAAAGACAGCCGATGGTAATCATCCACAAGATCAACGACATGATGAAGTCAATCATCGCTGGGACATCCTTTGAAAGCTCTACTAAAACTCTCACCAACCACAGTGCTAGAAAAACGGTTGTGAAAAAGATGAAGACAGCCGGCCTCGAGAAAAGCTCTATAATGAAGGTCACTGGACACAGAAATATATCCTCTCTTGACGATTACGTTGAAGCTGATGAGAACGAGCAGCGACAGCTATCAACTGCCATCAGCGGGGCGAAAAACACCACTTTCAGCATCCAGAGCCACATGTAAAGTCAGCTGCAAAACATCGAAAGGCAATGTTTGAATATGCCGAACACTTTCCACAACTGTCAGATCGCTTTCTATGTCGGAGGAAAAATCCCCGACTCTTGAAATAGAATAAACATTTCCTTGATCGAAAACACTTTAACTTGAAGGATTTTATCCATACATTTAGCTCATTGAAAACTTGATTTGATGTTCAAGAATGTTTTGATTTTGTAAACGACGTCTAAACTGTTTTTCTGACGATGGTCATGTGTCAGTTTTCAACCAATCAAAATCCAGTTGAGAAACGTACGTCTTTTGTCATTGAGCGCGCGAAACGCAAAGACGCCTGTTTGAATCAGCATTCAGAAATTATTACTTGTATTTTATTAATAAGTAATTAATCGCACGATTTTCTCGTACAATTTAGGATAAATAAACACGAGTCAAGTTTTCAAAGTCTAACAAAATTGCACGAGACCGCACTCGAATTCGTGCGATTACCTATACAAACAAAGACAAAACGGCAATTACATGTGTCCTAAACTATTTGTCTTCATAGTTCCAGCAACCATCTACGTACCATCGAAACAGTTCATCTTGCAGCGAGGACGGAGAAACGTCACAATACCCTGCTACGGACATGGTTACCCGTTACCCAACATCACCTGGACTAAAGACGGGCTACCTGTGTCCTCCGATCAATATACAGTCAATACTATCACAGAGACTAATGCTATTAGTCGACTGGTGTTAGGACGTGTATTTGGTGTAACGTACAAAGAGGCTGGTAACTACACATGCCACGTGACTAACGGCGTAGATGGTCAAGGTCCTGTCACGTCGATGGTAGAAGTGATTTGTAAGTATTAATGGATATGTCTAGACAGTTAGTCATGAGATGTGTGGTTCGTTAATGAAGCTTGTATCATGTGAAAATGGAATTGACGCAAGCAAAAGCGCAAGTACTGAACATTGGAAAATTATGATCTTTGCGCTTGTGAATGTGCTTGCGTAAAAACCGATTTTGAAAGTGAAATAACGTCTCTCGTACTGCATGGAGTATCACCAGTTAAAGCCAAAAGGAAATACATTTATTCATAAAAACTACAATTTTACGGAATATCACCAGTAAACACCAGGATGTACTATGCGCAGCTATATTACTATGCGCAGATGTAAATCTCATGGAGAAAAAGAGAACAGGTTTATTTCGTTATCTCATACTTTTATTTCGTTGCAGTTAAACCAGAAGTAGCTGTCAGTCCACAACATGTATTTGCTGTCGTCGGTAGCTCAGTCACCATTACCTGTGTTTCTACTGGTGTCCCGTCTCCTGGTATTTCCTGGACGTTTAATGGAGGATCTCTTCCTAGCAATACGCACATTGTCAACAACAGCTTGGTGATAAAGAGTGTTGTTAATATTGTACAAAATCAAGGATTGTATACTTGTATTGCATCGAGTAGAGCCGGCGTGTCATCTGCGAACTCTAACCTTACAGTTTGGGGTAAGCTTGACGATCTTAGATTTCATGAGATGTATCTGATTCACAACAACAACAACAACAAAAACACAACATCACCACCACCACCACCACCACCGCCACCAACAATAACAACAACAACAACAACAACAACAACAACAACAACAACAACAACAGCAACAACAACAATAACAACAACGACGACGACGACAACAACAACAATGACAACAGGAACAACAACAACTAACTACAACAACAGCAACAGCACCACCACTACCAGCAACAACAACGATGACAACAACATCAGCAACAACAATAACAACACCACCAACAACAACAATTAACAAAAATAACAACAGTAACAACAGGAGATCATCAACAGCTAATCTTCAAATTAAAAAGTCGAATTCCTGGTGTCAACTATACTTTATACCAAACAGCCCGCGGCCTTCGGGATTGATAACCACTTGCTGCTTCAGATCCACTGGAATAAAACGCGCGCATTTCAAATATTGGACATTCATTGGAAATTAGTTCCAAGGTTTGAACGAGCCCGCGGCCTTCGGGATTGATAACCACTTGCTGCTTCAGATCCACTGGAATAAAACGCGCGCATTTCAAATATTGGACATTCATTGGAAATTAGTTCCAAGGTTTGAACGAGCGCGCGGACTTCGGGATTGATAACCACTTGCTGCTAAAGATCCACTGGAATAAAACGCGCGCATTTCAAATATTGGACATTCATTGGAAATTAGTTCCAAGGTTTGAACGAGCGCGCAATTTTCAGATGCGAGATCCAATAGTTCATCAAATGAATTGCTGTCACGTGCCAAGTGTTATGCTAAAGTTGTTATTCTCAGATGCAAAGACAAAACAGCAACTACATGTTGTAAACTATTTGTCTTCACAGTTCCAGCAACCATCTACGTACCATCGAAACAGTTCATCTTGCAGCGAGGACGGAGAAACGTCACAATACCCTGCTACGGACATGGTTACCCGTTACCCAACATCACCTGGACTAAAGACGGGCTACCTGTGTCCTCCGATCAATATACAGTCAATACTATCACAGAGACTAATGCTACTAGTCGACTGGTATTAGGCCGTGTATTTGGTGTAACGTACAAAGAGGCTGGTAACTACACATGCCACGTGACTAACGGCGTAGATGGTCAAGGTCCTGTCACGTTGATGGTAGAAGTGATTTGTAAGTATTAATGGATATGTCTAGACAGTTAATCATAAGATGTGTGGGTCGTTAATGAAGCTTGTATCATGTGAAAATGGAATTGACGCAAGCAAAAGCGCAAGTACTGAACATTGGAAAATTATGATCTTTGCGCTTGTGAATGTGCTTGCGTAAAAACCGATTTTGAAAGTGAAATAACGTCTCTCGTACTGCATGGAGTATCACCAGTTAAAGCCAAAAGGAAATACATTTATTCATAAAAACTACAATTTTACGGAATATCACCAGTAAACACCAGGATGTACTATGCGCAGCTATATTACTATGCGCAGATGTAAATCTCATGGAGAAAAAGAGAACAGGTTTATTTCGTTATCTCATACTTTTATTTCGTTGCAGTTAAACCAGAAGTAGCTGTCAGTCCACAACATGTATTTGCTGTCGTCGGTAGCTCAGTCACCATTACCTGTGTTTCTACTGGTGTCCCGTCTCCTGGTATTTCCTGGACGTTTAATGGAGGATCTCTTCCTAGCAATACGCACATTGTCAACAACAGCTTGGTGATAAAGAGTGTTGTTAATATTGTACAAAACCAAGGATTGTATACTTGTATTGCATCGAGTAGAGCCGGCGTGTCATCTGCGAACTCTAACCTTACAGTTTGGGGTAAGCTTGACGATCTTAGATTTCATGAGATGTATCTGATTCACAACAACAACAACAACAAAAACACAACATCACCACCACCACCACCACCACCACCGCCACCAAAATAACAACAACAACAACAACAACAAACAACAACAACAACAACAACAACAACAGCAACAACAACAATAACAACAACGACGACGACGACAACAACAAGTGGACCAATCACATTGGATAGTAACTCCAATTTATCATATGACCCGTATTTCCCGACTAGCGCGCTCTTAATAAAACCATTGGAAAAAGTCACGTGATGGGGTCTGGACGTGATGGCGTAAGCCGGTCTGGAAAAAGCCGTATTTCCCGACTCGCGCGCTCTTTAATAAAACCATTGGAAAAAGAAGGTCGGGTGGATCAGTATGATAGAATGATTATTGACTGAGTTATGTCGGGCGGATGTCAAAATATTTGGCTCTCGGTCATTCAGCACGCGGCCCGTTCGGCCATGACCTCGAGCCTAATATTTTCCCTTCCGGCCCTCCCACTCACTGTCAATAAGTATATACAAAAATAAAAAAAATATAAAAAAAATAAAAAAAGTACATAATCCGGGATATGGATAAGTCGGGCAGGGCAATTGGTTCGTTTGGACCAATCACATTGGATTCTGTGCGGAACAAACGCTAGGTGCTCTTAGTAACACCGATATGTGTGACATACCAAATTGAAGAATCGTTGTCGGGTTCAAAATCATAGAACCTAGAAGCTGAGACCGAAAAAGCTTATGGCAAATATGTTAATTAGATGCATGTTGACTATGTTACCTGTTTTGCAATCAGAATGCAAAAAATGCATATCTTGCATCTAATTAACATATTTGCCATAATCTTTTTCGGTCTCGGCTTCTATGTTTTATGATTTTGAACCCGCGGACAACGATTCTTCAATTTGGTGTACTTAGTATAAGTAACTTAAGAATGTTGTTAATGTAAGAAAATTCTTGTTGGTTTAAAATGTATTTTTTTCAAACAAATAAACAAATAAATAAAACACAACAAAAATATAATACATTATGTATATTAATGTGTGGTATTTATGATTGATATTTGTAGCTGCTGAAGAAGTCTTTATTGAACCGCCTTCCACGAGGTTCTACACCAAGCTGCAAGCTAATGTAACAGTTGATTGTTACGGTCGAGGTTATCCCAAACCCACCATTTCTTGGACGCGTGATAACCAAAGCATTCCTAGTGTACAGTCCATCTCTGCCAACGACACGAAGCGAGTGGTTCAAATAATACACGACCAAAGGAATGGACCTCTAAATAACATTACGAGCCGACTGTACTTAAGGACAGCGGGGATAACGTATGGCGATGCCGGGAGTTATTCTTGTCAAGTCGACGGTGACGTACTTCCTGTGCAGAAGACGCTAGAGATATTATGTAATTATGAATTAGTGTAATTATTGTTATATGTACGTTACCATATATAATCGATATAACGAACGAAATTGTAGGGCAAAAGTTTTAAAGTGTTTCATGTTTTCACATCAATAATGCAAAAGGTGAAAAGCGCAACTAATAGTCCCCTTCACAATTCCCTGCGCCATCTTGAAAGGTAGCCGTGTCTTTGCATCGAAGCGAGACCTTGCAATGATAGACATAGACTTTATTTAGTACCAGAAGTTTGCATACAATTAAGTTTATAAATATAGAAATGTGAATAATTGTCCAAGGTGTTAAAAAGGTCTCCTATCATTGCAAGGTCACCGTTGGTCTCACTTCGATGCAAAAGGCCGTCTGACAGTCTGACCGTCTAACCATCTAACAGTCTAACCGTCTAACCGTCTAACAGTCTAACCGTCTAATCGTCTAACCGTCTAACCGTCTAACCGTCTGATCGCCTTACTGTCTGACCGTCTGACCGTCTGATCGCCTGACTGTCTGACCGTCTAACCGTCTGATCGCCTTACTGTCTGACCGTCAGACCGTCTGATCGCCTGACTGTCTGACCGTCAAGACAGTAATGTGTGAATACATAAGGTAACACTTATAGACGTCCCTCAGTAACATTATCGTTGCCTTTCTTTATGCCAGTCATTCCAGAGTTTACCATTTTACCTCGAAACCAAACCGTTGTTCTTGGAAGTCACGTGGTGCTGACGTGTGCAGCTGATGGATTTCCATTGCCACGTGTTTCCTGGCTGTTTAACGGCGAACGACTTCCGCCGTCACACAACGTCACGAATGGAAAGCTATCATTCAGTGCTGTTTCTAATAATGGATCATTTGAAGGGAATTACACGTGCATAGCAAGTAGTAGAGCTGGTGCGAACTCACGTACAGTTTGGGTTTCTGTCGATGGTGAGTGTAGCAGTATTGTACGACTGGACATGGAATATCTTGTTTCACTATTAGTTTACAAGTTTCTTTGTGTCGTGTCAAGAGAGAATAAGGAAGCAGAGAGGGACATCTTAGACAACGAGAATAACAACAACAGTAACAACAACATGACAACAACGAACAACAACAATAACAATTACAGTAACAACAACAGTAACCAAAATCATGACAACAACTACAGCAGTCAACAGCATCAACAGCATCAACAGCATCAACAGCATCAACAGCATCAACAGCATCAACAGCATCAACAGCATCAACAGCATCAACAGCATCAACAGCATCAACAGCATCAACAGCATCAACAGCATCAACAGCATCAACAGCATCAACAGCATCAACAGCATCAACAGCATCAACAGCATCAACAGCATCAACAGCATCAACAGCATCAACAGCATCAACAGCATCAACAGCATCAACAGCATCAACAGCATCAACAGCATCAACAGCATCAACAGCATCAACAGCATCAACAGCATCAACAGCATCAACAGCATCAACAGCATCAACAGCATCAACAGCATCAACAGCATCAACAGCATCAACAGCATCAACAGCATCAACAGCATCAACAGCATCAACAGCATCAACAGCATCAACAGCATCAACAGCATCAACAGCATCAACAGCATCAACAGCATCAACAGCATCAACAGCATCAACAGCATCAACAGCATCAACAGCATCAACAGCATCAACAGCATCAACAGCATCAACAGCATCAACAGCATCAACAGCATCAACAGCATCAACAGCATCAACAGCATCAACAGCATCAACAGCATCAACAGCATCAACAGCATCAACAGCATCAACAGCATCAACAGCATCAACAGCATCAACAGCATCAACAGCATCAACAGCATCAACAGCATCAACAGCATCAACAGCATCAACAGCATCAACAGCATCAACAGCATCAACAGCATCAACAGCATCAACAGCATCAACAGCATCAACAGCATCAACAGCATCAACAGCATCAACAGCATCAACAGCATCAACAGCATCAACAATAACTACAGTAGTCAACAGCATCAACAATAATAATAATACAAACAAACTGGAAAAGGGCTTCATTTACGTGCCTCAAAGGTTTAGCGAAACAATCTTTTCTTCAAGCATTTCCATATCAATTCATTTATTCAAACGCAAATAGGAAATCATTGGAATTATGCTCAATGGAATTGTCACCTGGTCTGAAATGGGAACACATTCACATTCATGTTGCCCTCGTTACAGTAGAGAGTCTGAAGGTGGTAGAACCTATATAGTAAAATCTTCAAAACTATGGAACTCATTACCAGTTTCGATAAAACAATGTTCTAGTATTCGTTTATTTAATAATTATTTTCGTAATTTTATAAATTAATTAACCAGTATGAAGGTATTGATCATTTCATAGTCGATTAATTTTTATAAATTTTATATTTTAGAAATATATCAATATTATGTATATGTGTATATATTAGTAGTAGATACAATATGAGCGGCCGATCTGTATGGGATTTACAAACTCGAGCCGTAGGCGAGAGTTTTTAAATCCCATACAGATCGGACGCGAATATTGTATCTTACTTATCGAATCCAACGATGTATAAATGGATGTTTTACTATAATTTGGATGATAGGAAGCAGTTTGGCCGAGAAAATCCAAGTTAAAGCTGATTGCAAATGAGGACGATTCTGTATCCGATTTACAGATGTCTGCTACGCTTATGATTTCTATTGTATTTCCCTCATTAATTATTCATGAATTCGATAAGTATTATTATTAGGTTTAGATTAGGATAGATATTAGGATATATATTTATATATATATTTTTTAAGATTATATATATATTGTTTAGATTAGAAGAGCCATAAGTTTTTCAGCTGAAGCTGTTATATGTACAGCGATTTGCAAAAATTCTGTAAAAATCAATATCGATCGATATATCAATATATCGGGTGCATTGTGGGTAATTTTCATCATAAAATGCCCGATTAAGCCCTCTAAAGTTAATTTGTTTCAATTGTTTTTTCACACACATACTACAAAGGTTACTTGGGTTTAGATTCAGGCATTATAATAGCTAAAAACAAAGAATTAGGATTATGCAAATTACTATATATCGATATAACGATATATTAAATTTTACAGAATTTTTGCAAATCGCTGTATTCCCTTGTAAAAAAAAAGCTATTATTATTATTATTATTATTATTATTATTATTATTATTATTATTATTATTATTCAAGGAAGCAGAAAAAGTCAATTCTAAAAAAATATGAAAGGGAAATAAAGTACGAAAATAAATAACAGAATAATCTTACTTAAACAAATAAACAGTTTGTATTTTTTTAAATATATTAATTTAAAATTGCGTTCTTGTTACAGAGTTGCCTAGAATACTGGAACTAACTGCAAACGTCACTATGTTTGTGGGCTCAACATTCAACGTTACTTGTAAAGTCAGCGGTGATCCTCATCCTGACGTCATCTGGTCGAAAGATGGAATCAAGAATTTGACTGGAGTAGACTATCACCATAGCAACACACAACTGATTATTACAAGCGTGACAGTCAGTGACGAAGGTGTTTATATGTGTAACGCAAGTAGTAGAGCTGGATGGATGACATCGATAGTTTCATTAAGAATACAAGGTACAACATTCATGTCAAAGGTTCAAAGGTTCAATTATTTCCATATAATATGAATTGTTTATGTGGACCAATCACATTGGATAGTAACTCCAATTTATCATATGACCCGTATTTCCCGACTCGCTTGCTCTTAATAAAACCATTGGAAAAAGTCACGTGATGATGTCCGGACGTGATGGCGTCAGTCGCCGGTCCGGAAAGAGCCGTTATGTTCCCGACTCACACGCTCTTGATAAAACCATTGGAAAAAGAGTGTCGGGTGGGTTATATGATAAAACGCTTATTGACTGAGTTATAGGTCGGGTCGGAAGGGAAAACATTAGGCTCTTGGTCATTCAGCACGCGGTCCGTACGGCCATGACCTCGAGTCTAATATTTTCCCGTCCGGCTCTTCCACTCTGTCAATAAGTACATACAAAAAGAAAACAAATAAAAAAGTATAAAAAGTACATAATCCGGGATATGGATAATCGGGCAATTGGTTCGCTTGGACCAATCACATTGGATTCTATGCGGAACAAACGCTAGGTGCTCTTAGTAACACCGATATGTGTGACAGAGAAGTCGCGTACGTATACACCAAATTGAAGAATCGTTGTCGGGTTCAAAATCAAAGAACATAGAAGCTGAGACCGAAATAGCTTATGGGAAATATGTTAATTAGATGAATGTTGACTATGTTACCTGTTTTGCAATCAGAATGCAAAAATACATATCTTACATCTAATTAACATATTTCCCATAAGCTATTTCGGTCTCAGCTTCTATGTTCTTTGATTTTGAACCCGACAACGATTCTTCAATTTGGTGTACTTAGTATAAGTAACTTAAGAATGTTGTTAATGTAAGAAAATTCCTGTTGCTTTAAAATGTAATTTTTTCAAACAAAATAAACAAATAAATAAAACACAACAAAAAATATAATACATTATGTATATTAATGTGTGGTATTTATGATTGATATTTGTAGCTGCTGAAGAAGTCTTTATTGAACCGCCTTCCACGAGGTTCTACACCAAGCTGCAAGCTAATGTAACAGTTGATTGTTACGGTCGAGGTTATCCCAAACCCACCATTACTTGGACGCGTGATAACCAAAGCATTCCTAGTGTACAGTCCATCTCTGCCAACGACACGAAGCGAGTGGTTCAAATAATACACGACCAAAGGAATGGACCTCTAAATAACATTACGAGCCGACTGTACTTAAGGACAGCGGGGATAACGTATGAATATGCCGGGAGTTATTCTTGTCAAGTCGACGGTGACTTACTTCCTGTGCAGAAGACGTTAGAGATATTATGTAATTATGAATTAGTGTAATTATAGTTATATGTACAGCGATTTGCAAAAATTCTGTAAAATTTAATATATCGATATATCGATATATAGTAATTTGCATAATCCTAATTCTTTGTTTTTAGCTATTATAAAGCCTGAATCTAAACCCAAGTAACCTTTGTAGTATGTATGTGAAAAAACAATTGAAACAAATTAACTTTAGAGAGCTTATTCAGCCATTTTATGATGAAAATTACCCACAATGCACCCGATATATTGATATATCGATCGATATTGATTTTTACAGAATTTTTGCAAATCGCTGTACGTTACCATATATAATTGATATAAGGAACGAAATTGTAGGCAAAAGTTTTGAAGTGTTTCATGTTTTCACATCAACAATGCAAAAGGTGAAAAGCGCAACTAATAGTCCCCTTCACAGTTCCTTGCGCCATCTTGAAAGGTAGCCGTGTCTTTGCATCGAAGCGAGACCAACGGTGACCTTGCAATGATAGACATAGACTTTATTTAGTACCAGAAGTTTGCATACAATTAAGTTTATAAATATAGAGAAATGTGAATAATTGTGTTGAAAAGGTGTTAAAAAGGTCTCCTATCATTGCAAGGTCACCGTTGGTCTCGCTTTGATGCAAAAGGCCGTCTGACAGTCTGACCGTCTAACCGTCTGACTGTGTGACTGTCTGACCGTCAGACCGTCTGATCGCCTGACTGTCTGATCGTCTGACCGTCTAACCATCTAACCGTCTGACTGTCTGACCGTCAGACCGTCTGATCGCCTGACTGTCTGACCGTCTGACCGTCTGACCGTCAAGACAGTAATGTGTGAATACATAAGGTAACACTTGTAGACGTCCCTCAGTAACATTATCGTTGCCTTTCTTTATGCCAGTCATTCCAGAGTTTACCATTTTACCACGAAACCAAACCGTTGTTGTTGGAAGTCACGTGGTGCTGACGTGTGCAGCTGATGGATTTCCATTGCCACGTGTTTCCTGGCTGTTTAACGGTGGACGACTTCCACCGTCACACAACGTCACGAATGGAAAGCTATCATTCAGTGCTGTTTCTAATAATGGATCATTTGAAGGGAATTACACGTGCATAGCAAGTAGTAGAGCTGGTGCGAACTCACGTACAGTTTGGCTTTTTGTCGATGGTGAGTGTAGCAGTATTGTACGACTGGACATGGAATATCTTGTTTCACTATTAGTTTACAAGTTTCTTTGTGTCGTGTCAAGAGAGAATAAGGAATCAGAGAGGGATGGACATCATAGAATATGCGGACGTCAGAGGAAGCAGGAATACAATACGTTTGTATTGCGATCCTCACGATCCGGCGAAAAGCGAATAGTCCATAGTGAATCAGAGTGGGAATCAATTCCAATGCTGTTAGTCCTTTAACTGGACATTTTGGCCCAGGCGTCTGCATATTCTAAAAATGTATTAATTCCCAGTAAAAGAGCAAGACTCTCCTTTTGCCCCGCCCTTATTTTCTAGCCTCTTGATAACACTTACATAACACTGTGCTTCACTGCCTATAAACCTATATATCTACTTTTTGAAACAAGGTCCGGATTAGTCCAGTCCCAGGCTGCTTCTTCGCCTGCTCCGTTATCGGTCAGGTCGCTGGGCAAAACGATTGACGGGAGCGGGTGAAAAAGGAATCTGGGACTGGTCTAGGTTCGGCCGGGTTCAGAGGGTCGGGCGGCACAGCCCCGCCCTAAATCTGCACCACATCATATACAAAGTGTTAACGTCCAACCATGTATTGAGTTTGCTTGATGTGTTGTTCTCTACCATGCCACGAGGGTACGTTTTTTCGCCGGGCTCTCCGGTTTTTCCTCCCTCAGCAAAAATCATCATGTGAGTTTGAGTGTTGTATGTATAAAATATCGAATGTAGTGGTAGTGAGTGTGAGTGGCAGTAGAAGAATAGCCACTTCGTGGATCTACTGAATAAAATATTTATATATTTTTATTTGCTTCTGCTTTCAGTATTGCCAATAATATCACACGTGAAAGGCTCCTCTAATCTTGTGCTTGGGTCCAACTTAACTCTCACTTGTACAGTGAGTGGTGATCCTGTACCGAGCGTCTATTGGACGAAAGATGGGTCACGTGACATCCCCGATGCGTTGTATTCCAACATGAATAGAAGTTTATTGTATCGTGCTGTGCGGCTAAGCGTAGAGGGTGTCTATCGCTGTGTTGCGTGGAATAGAGCTGGGAATGCTACGTCGAACAAGATTAACGTTACTGTATTTGGTAAGAAGTCCATTGGTTTAGTGCGCTGTTTTCGCTGTGTCATTTTTATTGAAGAGAATGTTGTGGTGTGAGACATCCCAATACAGTAGTGGAAACCCTCCTTGCGGATACCTCGTTAATCACGGACACCCTGTTATACGGGTACCGCGTTAATACGGACATCTTGTTATACGGGTACCTCGTTAATACGGACACCATCTTAATACGGACATCTCGTTAATACGGACACCCTGTTATACGGGTACCGCGTTTATACTGACTGTCCGTAAATACGGGCATCATAACCTCACACGCCAACCTCATTCATTTATATAACCACTTTATTTTGGTCCGAAGCTGAAAAGCTCAATTATTATACATTTCGATTCGTACATTTATATGAAATATTATTATCTTAGTAAAAATGTTCTCACACCGACCCCGCTAATACGAACAGCTCTTTGATGATCAGGTTAGCGGGGTTCTGCTGTGCATACATTCATTGACTTCTTCCTTTGTATATATCATAGTCTATCCGAGGGTCTACATCACCCCACCATATATCCATAGTTACCTAAGGGGACAAAGAAATATCACCATAGCATGTCATGGTACCGGGTACCCGACACCCGTTGTACGATGGAAGAAAGGACAACACGTAATCCCGTTCGTTCAAGCTATGACCAGTAACGTTACTAATAGCGTTGTACAAGTATTGATGGCTAATGTTACAAGTGTGTTACACATGCGCACTGATGGGATAGCGTATGGTGACGCTGGCAAGTACACGTGTGAAGTGTACCACTCAGCAAGTCGTCATGCTGACAATCAGACCGTTGAAGTCTTATGTAAGTGTTAACATCGACTATGTAATGATAAAATGTTGCTTGGTTATTGGGTGCGCTATTATTAAATGTGCGCGATATTTACTCAATATTTTTGCTCCACGAGCACTGACTTTTAAAAGTAATATAATTAATGAATTAATAATTTTATAATTTGACAGTTCAACCTGAATTCGAGTACACCACGTCCGACACAGTCGTTGTCACCGGAAGTGATGTCACGTTTTCTTGCCTTGCACGTGGAATACCGCGTCCTTCTATCTGGTGGTCGTTCAATGGTGATAACATCACTACGTCAAACGCGACACGAATGAGTAACATCACTACGTCAAACTCGACACGAGGGAGTAACATCAGTACGTCATACTCGACACGATGGGCTAACATCACCGTCAAGAATGTGCAGAACAATGCTTCGTATGAGGGTAACTACACATGTATGGCGTCAAGCAGAGCTGGGACTACGCGGCGTACCACACAATTAGTCATGGACGGTAAGACATGGTTAAGACTGGTTCGACGCGCAGGGGCACGATGATATTGTTTCAAGCAATAGTCCAGTTCCGAGTTCCTTTTATCTCTGTTTCAAAACGAGTCTACGTGCGAAACCTTTCATTTGAAAATGAGTTTTGTTTACATGAAAAAGGAAAACAGATTTGCATAAGAAAGGTTTCGTACGTAGACTCGTTTTGAAACAGAGATTAAAGGAACTCGGAACTGGACTATTGAATGACGCTAGTACGTATGTCTATCTTATTAACCGAGTGTGAGACCCGTACCGTAAGTTATGGACTGCGAGTGTTTTTTACTGACCTACATATGCTTGCGTGTGGTCCGTTTTTACATGACACAACCTTATGCTTTCGCTCATACTACTATGAAAACAGGTTTTACTGGTTACAGACTTTGCCATTTTTTTACTTAGTCGTGCCGACTATCATCAGCATTACCGGAACCACGACAGTGTTAGCCAATACAGCAATCAACCTGACATGCGCAGTAGATGGTGATCCTTATCCTGATGTCTATTGGTTGAAAGACGGCTCCACAAACATCAAAGACGCCGCGCGTTACCATGACAACCACAATATTGTGATATTGAACGTCAGTATAAAGAACGAGGGCGTATATGAATGTACGGCTGCGAACAGAGCTGGGAATGACACCAGGGCGGTTCACGTCATTGTGATTGGTGAGTCATCCAATGTTAACCTTAATGTTGTATGATATATTCTAGTTACTATGTTAACAGCTGTCTGCATCTCTAATCAGTCTAATGTATAATTTTCTAATCACTACAACCACCACGATCATCGTGATCTACGATCTACGGGGGGGGGGGGGGGGGGGGGGGGATGAAAGAGTTGCGCAGTATCGTAGAATCGGTGAACTGAATCAGTTAAAACTGCTAATGTTGATTGTAAAATTAACATAATTACGACGTATTTGTTTACTAAGCAAACAGACTATCTATTTTTCCCATGATACCTTTCGGTCTTGTCGCGTTGGTCGAGTTCCTGACAACCCTTTTTAAATCCTTTTTAAAGCATATTTTACTAAGATTGGCTGGTCTACACTTAAACATGTCTGACATTTATTTATAGTTCCTCCAAGCATTTTTGTATCCGAACCATCCACTGTTGTATTATCACGAGGGGCAACCAACTACACAATAGATTGCTATGGTAACGCCAATCCTAAGCCCACAGTCACCTGGAGGCGGGCCAGCGGTATCATTCGTTCTGTCCCTTACCTCTCTGTTAATGATACAAGCGAAGTTGTTCAAGTCGTTCGTGACAATGTTTCGCAGCCGCTGGGAAACGTAACAAGTCGCTTGTACTTACGAACTGTTGGAGTGACATACCAGGAGGCTGGTAACTACTCGTGCCAGGCCTTCGATAACGAAACATATCACTTGACATCGAGGAATGTGGAAGTCTTGTGTAAGTGTTGAATGTCTTTTTAGTTGAGAAACAGAAATATTTACAATTATTAGAGTAATCTAACTAAATGCTAAGAGACGGGGGGAGGGGGTGGAGGGAATCTTGGGGGGTGGAGGAGGGATAACCTCTGAAATACTAGCATCCAGTCCACAGCGAGTATCAACAACTGTAAGTTCATCATTCCTTTACAATATACTAATAGAGTCGTTTTCGTATGAGTGGGAAAGTCACGGTACCGCGCCTTGCCGTATTGAAATAGTTTGATTGGATGACGATGCATCTGCACGATTCTTGATTATTGGTTCAGAAAGGAAGCCATTTGAGTGTTACGGTACCACAGGGTTCCCACTCATACCAAAATGACTCTATTTATATTTTCAGTGTTGTTTTGTGGCGCCATCGTTATTTGTTTTCTACTACATTTTTATTTACTCTGACGTTTTGTTGTTTGGTTTTTGTGAATTGTCAATAAGTTATGTTTTCATTCACACACAGTTATTCCATCTATCGATGTCCCTCCATACGACCGAAACAGCCATCCAAGGCTCTACGGTTATATTCCCATGCCATGTGTCAGGCGTTCCTAGCCCATCTGTCACGTGGTTATTCAATGGTCATTCTATCCCATGGAACTATACGGTACTTAATGGCTCGTTGGTCGTAAAGAACGTTCAGAATGAATTCTACGAGGGGAACTATACGTGTATTGCAGCTAGTAGAGCTGGTCGTACCATGTACAGAGCACAGCTAATAGTGTACGGTAAGACAATGACAATATCTTTATTAATAGGCACTTTCAGCAGGATTACGATCACGTGGTTGTACTGACTGGCAACAAAAATCTGACTTTATTTATTTGAAGAATCTTACATGATATCAGTAGTGACAGTAAGGAAATCTGTTTAATTTGAAATGCTATTTTTCAACCTCCAGTTGATTGTCGATCTTTCTCAATCAACGTCTCAAAGTTTGTTTGCCAGTCAGCAGAGCCGTTCCCATGGGATCTTCGGCTCAGTTAATTCGTTATTCAAGCGATATATTGGCATGTGACTGTAAACTGAAAAGGGCCTATTCCTGGTTTGCAATCATAATGCTTAGTTGGTGGATACAACAAGTTATGTTGTCCTCGTCAACCAACTTGGCCGCAATTTCTTTCAGTTCGTCCTCAAATTCTTGGAATATCTGGCAACCGAACGTACCTGACTGACACAACCATCACCTTGACTTGTCACGCGACCGGTGACCCAGTCCCTTTTGTATCATGGATGAGAACTGATGGTAAGCCAATCAGAAACGCCGTACTATCCAATTCAAACAGAACACTTGTGATAGACAATGCAACTGTGGAAGATGATGGCGACTATGAGTGTATAGCTACAAATGTAGTTGGGAATGCTTCTTATCGAGTTTACATCGCCATTCAAGGTAAGTAACAACATATGAGCTGTGCTCCGTGGTCAGACATGGGTCGTATGATGGCTGCATTGTGCGTCTTTATATGCCTTCGACTCGACCACGTTGAGCTACGTCCTTCGTAATTCAGCTACCGGCTGCAAGGAAGGACGATTAGCCACCCACATTATAGTATATATCTGTTACATGGTGATAAACACTCCAAAAAAGGGACGGGCATATAATTGTGTGTTGCTACAATGCTCTGTGCGTTATTTATGTAGAATAACTCTCCGTGAAAAAACTAGCCCACACACATATCGGTTCTTTATTGTTACAGTATTCAAACGATGCGTTACTTTTTTTGGGAAAAGCTCGTAAAGAATGCACAAATACGTACCTCTGTGTTGCTACAATTTTCGAAAGATATTGTATGCTATACGTTGTTGGAAGAATATATGTATATGATACATTGAAAACGTTACGATATTTTTAATAAGAAAATGTCCGAAAGACCTTAGAGATTAGATTATATATATATAGTGTTTTATTCTTCTTCTTTCTAACTCTCCTCTCAACTGTATGGTCTATTGGGTATCCTGTGTAATTGGTTAGAGGGGAGGTTACATAGCCCCATTCATGACCAGTCTCTCTCTGTTCTGTCAAATTCCAGCTGTTGTGCGCTTATATGTCCAGTCCCCACTCACAAGATCCTACGTCCAAGGAAAGCAAAACATAACAATAGATTGCTATGGCAACGGTCACCCTAAACCAACCATCCAATGGATGTACAATGGCCGTCAAATTCCTAACGTCGATCACGTGTATCCTAATCATACGTCAGAAGTCGTCCAGGTCACGTGGGGTGCGACTTCTGAGAAGCTGCAAAATGTATCAAGTCGACTTTATCTGCGATCACGTGGAATAACGCTTAATGATGCTGGGAACTATACGTGTAGAGCATGGAATGGCGTAGGTGGACCCGCTGTGGATACTATTGAAGTCTTATGTAAGTTAACACCGTGTGGAATAGAGGGTTCATACGGCAGCCATATTGCGGTGTATCAGGAAAAATGAAGTATTTTGGAATTACAAAAAAGTTCATTTCCTTGAGAAGAAGAATTCCATTGTTCTGACATACGTATTGAAAATTATTAGTTTTTCTTCTCTTTATGAACAGTTTCATATGTTGTAACAACCACTTGAGTGATTCCAATAAACCTGGGCACTACTAATTAGCTGTCAGTGTTTATTATTAGATGCAAAGGAACAAAAGAAAACACAAGATAGAGTGTCTAATAGTGTGTATTGGTGTAGTTAGTAATACCCAGGTTTATTGGAATCACTCTAGTCTGCCTCAATTAGTGGATACTATTTGCAGACTAGTAACCAAACTTGAAACTTGAAAGAACCTAGGACTTGACCCCCTAGGCCTTGGCGGCCATCAGCAGGAATCCTCTATATTTTATTGTTCTTGTAAGGAAATTGGATGTAGGGGTCATCAGCATTGAGTTACAAATGAATCTAGCTACATTATACCTACATTATATCTACCCCGAGTTTGACAAACCTCTTTAAGAGCATTATCAATATCTCTCATTATTGTTTTACAGTTCGACCAGTAAACCAGGAAAACCCTCAAAGTGCCACCTTTCTCCAAGGCCATAATGTTACCTTCTACTGTAACGCCACAGGAGTACCGCCGCCAGAGATTTCGTGGATATTTAGTGGAGGCAAATTATCATCATCATCATCGTCGACGACGTCATCATCATCGTCATCTATAACCGGAAGTACTTTGTTTCTTCCTCGAGTGCAGAACACTGGTGAATATGAAGGAACGTACACCTGTACTGCAAGTAACAGAGGAGGCTCTGCTAACAGTTCTGCTACGCTGACCATCCATGGTAAGTATGATATATATGAAGGGACGTACACTTGTACTGCAATCAACAGAGGAGGCTCTGCTAACAGTTCTGCTACGCTGACGTCCATCCATGGTAAGTATGATAGATATGAAGGGACGTACACCTGTACTGCAAGTAACAGAGGAGACTCTGCTAACAGTTCTGCTGACCATCCATGGTAAGTATGATAGATATGAAGGGACGTACACTTGTACTGCAAGTAACAGAGGAGGCTCTGCTAACAGTTCTGCTGACCATCCATGGTAAGTATGATATATATGAAGGGACGTACACTTGTACTGCAATCAACAGAGGAGGCTCTGCTAATAGTTCTGCTACACTGACCATCCATGGTAAGTATGATAGATATGAAGGGACGTACACTTGTACTGCAAGTAACAGAGGAGGCTCTGCAACACTGACCATCCATGGTAAGTATGATAGATATGAAGGGACGTACACTTGTACTGCAAGTAACAGAGGAGACTCTGCTAACAGTTCTGCTACACTGACCATCCATGGTAAGTATGATAGATATGAAGGGACGTACACTTGTACTGCAAGTAACAGAGGAGGCTCTGCTAACAGTTCTGCTACGCTGACCATCCATGGTAGGTATGATAGATATGAAGGGACGTACACTTGTACTGCAAGTAACAGAGGAGGCTCTGCTAACAGTTCTGCAACACTGACCATCCATGGTAAGTATGATAGATATGAAGGGACGACATTTGCGTAGCCTTCTAGATTGGCAAGGGCAAATAAACAATTATAAGTACTAATTTGTTTTAGGGGGAGAGGGGATCTGTTTTATAGGGGGAGGGGTGGGGTCATATTGCTTTGAATGGGTATACCAACCAACATGGCCGCCATGTCATTTGCGTTAATAATACTGAATAATAATAATTTCAAATAGTAGATAGCGCTATCCGTTGGATAAATATTTACCCAATGCTTAAATTAATGACATCACTACTTCTGGGAGCCAATCAGATCGCAGCAAAACACCAGTGATTTAAAAATGGATTTCATTAATTCGACAAAGATTTATATACTAGCAATTAATTCTTTGATGATAACTTTTTCGTGAATCTTTTTTTATATCCCCTGCTCCCTTTCGGTCGTTTCGCGTAAGATCAAGTTCTTTACCAACAACTTTGTTGAAATAACTGATTCATATCAAACTCATTGCCCATAAATTTGAACATTTGCTCTAGCTAACGTACAGTATCTCGCACAGTCGTGGATAAAGCCGACAATCGAATACAACTTCACTGTGTTGGTTACAGCGATCACTTCGACGAGTAGAGAGCAACGCTACGTGTATTGCTCGAAGAATTTACATTTGAGCCTTCAAACTCTTGGCTCCAAATGCCTCCACCGACAGTACACACAAAAGACGATCAACAATTCAGGGAAAGACCTATAGTCTTTGGAAGTTTGCCCCATTGAAATTAATCGTAATCTACGTGAATCTTATACCAAAATAAAGGAAATGTATCGCTGAATCCGATTTCGACGGTAAAAAGTGTTTGGAGCAAGCGTATTAGAGTTTAAACGCAGTTATCCCCGTCTGACAGTGACAACAAGGTCACGCTCGCTTGTGAAAATCGCTTCAACCGAGCTCTTCAAAATCTATTTTGCCCCATTAATTTTTAAAGCTGTCACTTTCAAAACTATCTTATTTTACAGCTAAGATAATTATATATTATGAATTCACAGGTAAAAATATTGTCATTCACGAACTTTTCGAGCAAAATCACAAAATGTTGTAATTTTTACGTGATTTTGACTTTGTTTATATGATGTCAGAGAGGGGGCTTGGGCATGGAAACTAATTAGTGGCAAATGTTACAATGAGTTTGATATGTTTAGTTCAACTGATTCACCAAAACAGGATTTAAGCGATAGTGCAATTAATTACCTTATGTATAAGTGGACCTATCCCTGTATACAAAGATAAGTAATTATCTTATGATTTATTTACGATTTAATTAATTTATTAATTTATATATTGAAAAAAATATTAAATTTCTAAATTATATATTTTTTATAATAAAAACAATCTTATGATTTATGAATGGTTGTGTTTACTAGCCGTTCCCGAGATATCCACTGGTCTACCAGCGTCAATGGTGTTGGAAAGAGGTTCATCGATCAATCTATCTTGCGAGGCGACCGGCGACCCAACGCCAAGCTATCGATGGTATAAATCAGGAAAACTAATCGATGACCATGAATCTCTAAATAACGGAAGTAAAACTTTGCTCTTGAAAAATGTGACACTGAAGGATGACGGGATATATAAATGTGAAGCGTTCAACGTGGAGGGAAATGATACGTCATCTACCAAGTTCTCGGTGCACGGTGGGTATGGTCTATGAAAGGTTTGAATAATGATTAACTAGACGCTTTAATAAGCGTTCATTCGTGCCCTGGTGCGATTGAGCACTGGGATGTATTGTAGCATGCATATGAAAGAAGTATACTTTAAATGGGTCTCCACCTTCCATTCGGTGAGGGACTGAACAGTGATCCTGCATGGCAAGGAAACTCAAGCCATTTAGAATTAGCTCGTTGATTAGATAGGCCGGGGATATTCCGTCCCTCCAATTACGATATGTGTAAAATCTGTCTAGCAAAGTTGCTTTATTGTTTATCATTCTCGTTCAGTCATACTCGATTGCACACATGTATAAATCAGCTTTTAGTGATCTCGTTCCCAGACCCACTCAATTACAAATTGTGCTTAGTCGTGTATTCACTGCTTTTAAAAACATTTCTCTATGTTTAGATCTCAGATAACGATTATAAAGATCACAACAGTGTTTCGTTACTTGTTGAGTGATACGTGTATTCACCCCTTAAACATTTCACTATATTTAGATCTGACACTGAACGATTAGTTATCAAAGCTCAGAATTTGTATAAACGGCTGGTTATATCAGTTAAGAGAGTGAGTAACTGTGCTAGCAAAATCGAGAAAACATATTCAGATTTTGGGAAACTACTTTACGTGAGTTTTAATTTGACGGCTCAATACATAATTTGGAATCGCCCGGCACTCGACAACATAATACCGCCGGGCCAGCTCAGAATTTGTATAAACGACCAACATCGAGAAAACATACTTAGGCTTTATAGAACTACTGAACTAGATATATTTTCGTGATAGATTCTGACAAGTGACAACTGAACTTGTCCCTGCTTGACCTCTGGTGCCTGCTGATTGGTTTGTGATTTGTAATTTCTCTTGTGATGAGACTTCATGTCTCCACCTTCCAATTCAAAACCGGACCAACAACAACAAAAGAAGACGATCTGCAATTTAAGACTCCTGCAGGCCGGGGCACGAGTAATAATATATAATTCATAGAGTCGTGTTTTGTTTTGCGACGGAACTGCAAAGACCGATTCTTCAATGCTAACTAAAACCTAAAACCAACAGACTAAAGAACAGTTTCATCTATAGTAATTGTAATTAGAGTATATACAGCAATACTGACTATAATGAATGACTATAATGAATGAAAGTCTACGTCTACGTCTACGTCTACGTCTACGTCTACGTCTACGTCTACGTCTACGTCTACGTCTACGTCTACGTCTACGTCTACGTCTACGTCTACGACTACGGCTACGTCTACGTCTACGTCTACGTCTACGTCTACGTCTACGTCTGTGTCTGTGTCTGTGTCTATGTCTATTTCTATTTCTACGCCTACGCCTATGTCTTTAATTTGTCTATGTCTATGTCTACGCCTAAGTCTATGTCTATGTCTATGTCTATGTTCTATGTCTATAATGAATGAATCGAATGAATTTAATAATATATACATATTATTCAATTATTTTAAGCTATATATCTATATCTAAGTACACTGATTTAATTACAAATTTGTTTTCGCAGCTACGCCAATCTCACTACAAGGTCTATCTGACGTCACAGAAATCATTAAAAATCAAACGCTACAGCTTGTTTGTCGTGCCGAGTCCATTCCTCCTCCAAATGCGACATGGTTCAAAAACGGAGAACTGGTAACGAAAGACAGCGACAGTCGTGTTGATATCCGTACATCCGGGACTTCCATTAAGACGTCGGTACTCAGGCTGCGAGAAGTGCGTTACAGTGACCGAGGGCTGTATTCGTGTGTGTTCAGCAATTACAGGGGGGTCGTTAACAGTAGTACATGGCTGGACGTTTATGGTATGATATACATGGAGTTGTTTTCTCATGAGTGGGAAGTAGTTACGGTACGGTTCGTGCCGTGCGGTGACCGTGCCGTGTCCATGCATTCTGATTGGTTGAGCAATGATTTTGCGCGCTGTGATTGGTTGAATAGATGTCTTCGGTTCCGTACCGTGACGTCCGTAACTCCGTCCGTAGGTTTCCCACTCATGCGAAAACGACTCTATCTTAGTTTGGGTGTTTTCTTACTCAATATATCGTATTTTGTTCTCAATAAAAAATGTCTTATAAGTTACGGACGTTTTCGAATGGCCGCCATTTTAAACACACACAGGAAGCCCAAATGAACCTCATAATACTTGTTGCCATGCCATTCTTGCAAATGATAGTGCCTCCCCTACACGGGGATTTTTAGCGCGCCTTGTTCAGCTATAGTGGCCAAAAAAAATCACCATTTAACGACAGCGAATTTTAATAGTGAACTGTTATTATATGTTGTAGTCAAATATAATTATAAAGCCATCAACTTTGTTTTCGGTTTGTGGCAAATGTTGGAAGACTGCGTTCGAGTGTTTTGATTGGCTGAATTAGTACAAGTTTTTCGAGGTGTTTGCCCTCGATGAAAGACCAGTGAAAATATCACTTGAATGGATTCAACGTTCTTTCTCCAGCACATTGGATAGGCTAAACAGTTGGAGATTTCAGATCTGTTATCTCAATGCTTATAACACTCGTACCCACAATCCTGGCCAAAACTGTTGTGCATGTGCATGTGCATGTATTTATTTCCATTAGCCGACACGTTCAAGATCCTGGGAACCCCCCTCATATCCCCAACACCACTACCACCCCCTCTCCCCCTTGACAATGTTGCTCCACATTCTCTGACCAAGATTGACGGGTTTTGTCCAGGATTGCAGTCTTCCAATGTATACGTATTTGTCACAGACCGATAGTACAACGAACGGCATGAGCTGCGACACTCGTAACGTTTTATAACTACATTCTTCTAGCTCCTCCCGTCATCGTCACTCCACTACAAAACATCTCTTTAACAAAAGGAACCCTATTGAATCTCACCTGTATAGTCGATGGATTTCCCCATCCAAGTGTTCATTGGTTTAAATCCGGGTCACGTGATATCCCACGTGCCCAATTGTCCAATGGGAATGCGACGCTTGTGATAAGATCAGTCGAGTTTGAAGATCGAGGAGAATATCGATGTGTGGCTGTCAATCGAGTTGGGAATGATTCGTCTGCTGCAACCATCACCATAACAGGTTGGTTACGTATTACTAATACGTTATTACTCGGCGGGATGTCTCTGGCTTTATTTTTCTTATAGCCACAAATCGTCAATTGGGTACCAAGGGGCATGCGCGTATCCAGCCTATTGGCTTTTCAAACTGCGAGTTCATAAAAATAATACCCTCTTAATCGTTAATGCATTTTAGTTCTTCAGTTGCGGGTACAAGTTTAGTTCTCGACTGAATTAATTCATTATGTGTCAGATATTTTTTGTCCTGACTTGCTCTTCGTACGTAGAAGCCTAAATGATTGTGTGAGCGAACCGAGCGTCTTGTTTAACTTGTTAAATATAGGTTTATTTAGATTAGATTAGACCCTCAGAGAATAAAGTCTTCTTCATCGTCTTCTTCGATTTCTTCTTCTTCGACTTCTTCGTCTTCTTCGTCTTCTTCGTCTTCTTCGTCTTCTTCGTCTTCTTCGTCTTCTTCGTCTTCTTCGTCTTCTTCTTCTTCTTCTTCGTCTTCTTCTTCTTCTTCTTCTTCTTCGTCTTCTTCTTCGTCTTCTTCTTCGTCTTCTTCGTCTTCTTCTTCTTCGTCTTCTTCTTCGTCTTTCTTCTCTTCGTCTTCTGCGTCTTCTGCGTCTTCTTCGTCTTCTTTGTCTTCTTCGTCTTCTTCATCTTCTTCGTCTTCTTCGTCTTCTTCGTCTTCTTCGTCTTCTTCGTCTTCTTCGTCTTCTTCGTCTTCTTCGTCTTCTTCGTCTTCTTCGTCTTCTTCGTCTTCTTCTTCTTCTTCGTTCTTCTTCTTTGTCTTCTTCGTCTTCTTCGTCTTCTTCGTCTTCTTCGTCTTCTTCGTCTTCTTCTTCTTCTTCTTTGTCTTCTTCATCTTCTTCGTCTTCTTCGTCTTCTTCGTATTTTTTCTTCTTCTTCTTTTGTCTTCTTCGTCTTCTTCGTCTTCTTCGTCTTCTTCGTCTTCTTCGTCTTCTTCTTCTTTTTCTTTGTCTTCTCTTCATCTTCTTCGTCTTCTTCGTATTTTTCTTCTTCTTCTTTGTCTTCTGCGACTTCTTCGTCTTCTTCGTCTTCTTCTTCGTCTTCTTTCTTCTTTCTTCTTCTTCTTCTTTCGTCTTGTCTTCTTCGTCTTCTTCTTCTTCGTCTTCTTTGTCTTCTTCGTCTTCTTCGTCTTCTTCGTCTTCTTCGTCTTCTTCGTCTTCTTCGTCTTCTTCGTCTTCTTCGTCTTCTTTGTCTCGTCTTCTTCTTCTTTTTCTTTTTCTTCTTCTTCGTCTTCTTCTTTCGTCTTCTTCTTCGTCTCTTCTTCTTCTTCTCTTCTTCTTCTTCTTCTTCATCTCTTCTCCGTCTTCTTCTTCTTCTTCTTCTTCTTCGTCTTCTTCGTCTTCTTCGTCTTCTTCTTCGTCTTCTTAGTCTTCTTCGTCTTCTTCGTCTTTTTTTTCTTCTTCTTCGTCTTCTTCGTCTTCTTCGTCTTCTTCGTCTTCTTCGTCTTCTTTCTTCTTCTTCTTCTTCGTATTCTTCTTCGTCTTCTTCGTCTTCGTCTTCTTCGTCTTCTTCGTCTTTTTTCTTCTTCTCTTCTTCTTCTTCTTCTTTCTTCTTTGTCTTTCTTCTTCTTCTTCTTCTTAATTCTCGTTGTTTCTTTTTAGTTCCAACTTCAGTGGTTATTGCCAGTCCCCATACACGAGTGTATCGTCGTGGTGACGCCAATGTTAACATCACATGTCATGGGGTCGGTTACCCTAAGCCATATGTCACATGGTATCGATATGGTACTGCCATTCCTATAGTTAATACAACTGATAGCCTTGGCGCAGTACAGAATATAAAGGATGACATAGCAGGAATTGACCATCTACAAATGACGTACAGTGTATTGTATCTGAGATCGTCAGGACTTACTTATAGCGAAGCTGGAAACTACACTTGCATTGCTAATCGATCTACTGATGGACAGACAGATGAACAAGTCATAGAAGTGTTGTGTGAGTATAAGATAACGTTGTAATAAACTAATCGATCTACTGATGGACAGACAGATGAACAAGTCATAGAAGTGTTGTGTGAGTATAACACAACGTTGTAATAAACTAATCGATCTACTGAAGGACAGACAGATGAACAAGTTATAGAAGTGTTGTGTGAGTATAAGATAACGTTGTAATAAACTAATCGATCTACTGAAGGACAGACAGATGAACAAGCATGCAATAGAAGTGTTGTGTGAGTATAACACAACGTTGTAATACTAAAAATGTATTTTCTAACGGTTTGGAATGCACATTAGCACTGTATGTTGTGTCAAGGCGTTGTCAGTTTCACACTGCTATGGTGTACCTTAGGGAATAAGGAGTATATAATTAGTAGTTCCTGAGTTAGTTGATGCCACTCGAAGGTATATCTAGCTATCTTTCATCGAAAAATCTATTGCTACATTCTTCGCACTATATGTAAACTTTACTGATATAGCAATAAACGAGATGCCCCATTCCTGTAATAATTGTTACATGTGTCATGTAAAATAGTTTGAAAATGATTTGTATTCGTTCGGAGATAGATGAACAAATACAATTATTTGAAAGTTGCACTGATTTTCTTTTGAAGTGTTTCAATTTCTACTATCCCTATGTCACTCACTGGTAGAGCGTAAGGGAGATAATCAGTCATAGAAGTGTTGTGTGAGTATAAGATAACGTTGTAATAAACTAAGTAGCCACTCAAATAGCCTGTTCCGATTCCCAGTATCTTCCTTCTTCTGCCATTCATCAATTCGTACATTTGTTCGTTCGTTCGTGCGTTCGCATCGCACACAATTGCCCAAGAAATTGTGTCATGATCGTGGTTTTGGTTAAATGGCAAATATAAAACATTCCAATAATTTATAAACATTTTGAAAAATAATCCTGTATTTATTTTCCCAAAAACCGTGTGTATATATTTTTCCGAAGCAGTTTTCGCAAAATCCCGCGAGAAATTTTAAATTCGGGCCCAGGCCCCAATCGGCCAATTCTCTTGAATTCTCAGCCTTTTTCAGTCAAACTTAATCGATCATCTAAGGGAGTCTGGGACCAGAAAACTTGGTTTCCCTGTGGAACAGAGGCTTGGGTACTAATGTTTTCAAAATGGCTACCAGAATTACTGTTTTTGTCGAGGAAAAGCTTGGCGAATTATCGGCATTTGCCTCGAGTCACGGCACTACGGACAAATGTATAACATAACGTTGTAATAAACTAATCGATCTACTCAACAACTCCAAAAAGGTGGTTCTTGGAATTGTATAAACACAAGAACAAGTTGTGGATTAGAAAGACCAATATAAATACAAGAAATCCCCGATGTACAATTTTTTCTCATGGACACTGGCGAGCAACAAGAAGACGATTTACTTCGTACGCTGACATTTACCGTACATCGGGAGGCCATTTTAGCACGAGTTCACATGAGAAAATCTGGTTGATAAACACTACTTGTTGTGAAAATGAATGTAAGTCAAGAAACCTTATTCATTGAACTTTTATTTCCAGATGTACAAATGTTTCCTAAGTGTTTCGTATTTACAGCATGTCTCTACAAACCTGAGGACTTTACCGAATTTACTGTAAATTTGCCTGACCGGGAGGTCAAAATTCGACACGGTAGACTGAAAACTAGATGCTAATTAGATAATATCCCGGATATGACATCGAATTGTGTGCGATGGTTCGTTCACTCGTTCATTCGTTCATTTAGTTATTCCTTCCTTCATTCCCTCCTTCCTTCGTTTGTTCATTCATTCATTCATTCATTCATTCATTCATTCATTCATTCATTCATTCATTCATTCATTCATTCATTCATTTAGTCATTCAGTTTCTTCGCTCCTTTCTCCACTCATTCATTCATTCATTCAGTCAGTCAGTCAGTCTGATAGCTAGAAGATCCATAAGTGAAAAAACAAATCCTTTGTTCATTTTTTGTTGTAGTTGAGCCTGAACTCGACTTTACGCCGATGAGCTTATTTGTCACTCAAGATACAAATGTCACGTTCTACTGTAACGCAACAGGCGTTCCTCCTCCTACAATAACCTGGTCACATGACTCAAGACAGATGTCTGGCGTCAGTGAAACGTTACACATTCCATCGGTAGCAAATAACCAAACGTATGAAGGAAACTACACATGCAGCGCCACAAGCCGTGCCGGGACTTCTAACTATACTGTGTCTTTGGCAGTAGATGGTTTGTATTTGCTTTGACTAAAAATATGTTGATAATAGCAATACATCCTTGCTTTCTTCTGGTTTTCATTGGCAACGGAAGCATAAGCGCAAGCACAAGAGGCCGGCCTTAATTAACTGTGAAAACGGACCTGACGCAAGCACAATCACAAGGATAATTGTTTTTATTTTCCTATGCTTAAGCCGCATCTACACGAACAAGTTTTCCTTGACAAGGAAAAATTGACAATTTTTTGTCATCTACACGAGCAAATTTTCCTCGACAAGGAAAAATTGGCGATGTTTTTGTCGTCTACTCGAGCAAGTCTTCCTTGTTAAGGAAAACTTGTCAAGGAAAATTTGCTCGTGTAGATGCGGCTTAACTCTTCTGCTTCTGATCCATTATCATATTACACAAGTTTCTTATGCTTGCGCGCGTCGCTAGTGAAAAGAAGGGTAAACACTGTTTAATCGTTTCCACGCATCCCAAACACTACTTTACCCGACGCTTTACTGAAGCTTACTCATGTTCTTATTCAACAGTTAAGCCGGTCATCATCAATATCATCGGCAACACCACGGTCATCTCAGGATCTCCTATCAGCTTGTATTGTGATGTCAAAGGGGATCCTTCTCCGCGTGTTGAATGGACAAAAGCTGGCTTACCAGTCCTATCACGTGTAAACATTTCCGCTGACACTAGAAGTATGACCATTGGCAAGGCTCAGTATGTCGACAATGGAATATACCGCTGTACAGCAGTTAATAGAGCCGGAAATACGTCACGTCAAGTATCGGTAACTGTCCAAGGTGGGAGCGCCTTTCCCTCTTCAAGTACAGTCCAACCTCTATTAAGCGACCACCCCGACCTCGGGACTTTGATATCTGGCCGCTTAATAGAGGTTGGCCGCTTAATAGGTGGCCGCTTAATAGAGGTAGCAAATGCAGAGTTTGTATGGGTGAATTTGAAAACTGGTCGCTTAATAGAGGGTGGCCGCTTAATAGAGGTCGGACTGTATCAATGTTTAGTTTAAATTTGACACGGTTTTCTTTGTTATTCATAGGGCTTTATCTCCGGTATTGACCGGTTGAACAATAGAATAGAATTGAATTGCTCATTATGAATTCACCGGGATGTATCCATATACAGCCCTGGGTTGTGTATGGATACATCCCGGTGAATTCATAATGAGCACTCAGATTGCTTCGTGCGAAAACCTTGTCAAATTTAAACTAAGTCAGATAAATACCTCGAACGTCGGCAATAAGCCTATAAATCCCTCGGGCCTACGGCCCTCGGGATTTATATGGCTTATTGCCTCCGTTCTCGGTATTTATCTCTTACATTTTCTTACATAACCTTTAATACCGACTCCATATGAGGAATTCACTCTTATAAACATTTCAATTGTCTTTTGTTAAATAGTAGGCAGTGACCTTCGTTTGTTTTTATCGCCACAGTTCCTAGCAAGGTTTATGTTTCACTTCCGGTTACCCTTGCCTTGAGGAAACACCAGAACAACACTGTCATTGATTGCTATGGCAACGGCTATCCAAGCCCCATCGTCTATTGGTCCATGGATGGTACAGTTTTTCCACGTGTTTCATCCATGCATAGTAATTACTCATCCAGCATAGTCCAAGTGGCAACCAACGGTTCTCGTCCACTGGATAACAGCACGAGTCGACTGTATTTAAAAAGCGCGGGGATTTCACTTGTGGACGCGGGGAATTACACGTGTACAGCGACTAATGGTGTTGGAGCCTTGGCTTCCAAGACTGTGGAGGTTCTATGTAAGTGTCCATCGCACAAGAGTAATCAACATTTAATGATCGATAGATGTAGAACATTGTACTTTTATCTGGTCTGTGGGAAATGTTGGAAGACTGGGTTCGAGTGTTTTTATTTGGTTTGAATTAGTTACACGTTTTTCGAGGTGTTTGCCCTTTATGAAAGACTAGAGGAAATATCACTTGGATGGATTCAACGTTATTTTTCCAATACATTGGATAGGCTATGCAGTTTTTAAATTGGATATAATAAAATTGAAGAACTGCTATCTCAATGGTCATAGCACTCGTACCCAGTCTTCCAATGTATTTGCCACGTACCGGTTTATACGCTAAGTTCCTAACAAGACCTAAATCTTCTAAACTCAATTCTTGTTTCGTAATTCAAATCGTTTTCGTTGTTTGCAAAGTGTTCGTAAGATCGAGTAACAAGATATGCCTGAGTTTGTATATTTTTCTATTTACATTTTTTATATATTGCTGGGTGGCAATCAATCCCAAACAAGAGAACCTAATGATGAATGCTTTGTTATCGTGATCCAACATTGCCGCCATGATGTCACGTGCAAACCAGCAATGGCCCATTAGAAGATTTGGACACTGAAATAAAGTTGATCCGTCGTTGGATTCAGCTAGGCATGCATGTCGCCATATCTAACGAATAGTTGTGCATTTTCAGTTGTACCAGAGTTTCAAGTCATTCCTCGAGATCAAACCGTACTGGAAGGACAAGACGTTCGTTTTGAATGCAATGCATCAGGCGTCCCTCGTCCTGATATCACGTGGTCTTTCAGTGGCGGGAAACTTCCAGGTCACACGATTTTTCATAATAATATATTTCTCCATGACGTAAGGAATACTCCATTATACGAAGGCAGCTACACGTGTAGTGCTACTAGTAGTGTTGGTACAGTGGACTATACAGCAGGCTTGGTCATTCACGGTAAGTTGTATTGACGGATACAAGACTGGAGAAAAATATGGCGGCTGCCTGTACCTTTTAACCATAATCCTTTGCGACCCTATATCATCACTATTCATGATTACAAACTGCCCGACACGTTGTATACAGGAGATAATAGCTTCATACTTGCAAATGTTGCCGTTTTTAAAACTCTCGGTTCTGACGTTTCTTCAAGGTAAATTGTTTATGCGCGCATAGGATTGTGGTAAAATGTACTAATCCGCCATATTTTTCTTTAAATAATAGATACAATATGAGCTCCCATAATGTATGGGAATAGTCCCTTTTCGCGTTCACAGATCCCGTTGTAAAACCGATGTACTTATTGACATCAGACGCATTTGTACAGGGTTAGCCTCGAGTCAGTGTTAATTATTCACAAATATCAACAAGAACACGAATTTTTTTTGACATTAAACAATAGAAACATTTTTGAATTGCACGGACTGTTTTCTAAATCGAAGCTAAGCCTGTACAAATGCGTCTTTTGTCAAGGACAGCGGTCATCTCTAAACAACGCGAAACTGCATGGTGTATTACATTTTAATTCCCATACAGTATGGTTGCGCATATTGTATCGGACTTATTATATCCACAGATGTATAAAATCATATTCTACTATAATTTTCAAGATACCAGTAAGTTTGGCCGAGAAAATCCAACTTAAAGTTGACTTAAATGAGGACGATTTTGTATCAGAAATACAAGCTCTGCCACGGTTGTGATTTCTATTGTGTTTTCCCCATGCATTTATTAATGAATATGATGAAGAGGCATGGATTTAATTTGATTGTGATGTTGTAGTCTGGGTACCCTGTGCGACAAGGGGTTGATTTGAATCTATAGAATATTTGTTTTTCTTCACATTCGTTGTTGCTGTAAGTTATAATGGATCTAAACGGCATAAACGCCAAATAAACCCGCCATATAATCCTCCGACTTACTTATAACCTCTCTCTATATATTTAATTACAGCTCTACCAGTCATAATCACTACCCTCGATCTCGACCGTGTGGTGGAACGAGGAGCCTGGATAACATTGATATGTAACGCTACTGGCGATCCTGAGCCTGCGTACCGCTGGTCCAAAAACTCGATGACTCTGACGTCATCAAGTGATCACGTGGATTTCCTTGACAACGGTAGAAAACTAGTTATAAAAAACGTCACCACAGGTGATGACGGTGTTTATAGATGTTTGGCGTTTAACGTTGAGGGTAATGTTTCGACTGCTGGTAATCTAACAGTACATGGTAAGTATGGTAGATTATATATTTGTATTGTTTTATTTGTGCGCCTATATGACTTTTCGTTGTTTTTATTGAAGCAAATTTAACGGTCTATGGCAACAGTTGGAAGACTGGGTTCGAGTGTTTTGATTGGCTGAATTAATTACAAATGTGTTTGCCCTCTGTGAATGATTAGTGGAAATATCACTTGAATGGATCCACCCGGCGTTCTTTCTCCAGCACAATGGCGATAATGTGGAGATACTATTGTCAAAATTTAGAACTGCTATCTCAATGGTTATTACACTTGTACTCAGTCTTCCAATGTATTTACCACAGACCAGTTTATTTTAAAATTAAAATTATAATGCTGGGCGCGGGTTAATGCTAACCCGGGGTTAAATTTTACCCAAGTTAGCCATATTTAACCCTGGGTTAGCGTTAACCTGCTTTCAAACAACCGGGCCCAGGTTTATTTCTACGTTTTCGCATCTTCAATGAAACCGCGGACTATCTCGCATATAAAATAGCGTATCAGTTCCCTATGACAATCCCAAACGCCCTTGCAGAACTAATCTCGCCCCAATCCCTTACTCGTCTCCAAAGTATCGAATTAGTAAACCTTTGTGCATATGTTGTTGTAGCTGTTCCATCCTTGATACATCGACTACCACCACGAACTATCAAAATAGAGGGTCAACAGTTGGTATTCTCATGCCTAGCTGAAGCTCTTCCCTTGCCAAATGTCACGTGGTCTATTAATGGACGTACAGTATCCAGCGGTGACGATGGTCGATGGGAAATCCGTACAACACGTAACGGAACATATCTGTATTCAAGTTTGTCCGTGAATAGCGTGCGTTACGACGATGCAGGCCAGTTTAGCTGTGTATTCAAGAATTACCGCGGATCTATAGAAACCACTGGGACTGTAGTTGTACAAGGTATATATATATATCATATTATTATTATCAGTCTCTTTTGGTGTGAGTGATTACCGTCACAGTACGGGATCGGAGACATCTATTCAACCAATCACAGCGCGCAAAATCATTGCTCAACCAATCAGAATGCTTGGACACGGTACGGTCACCGCACGAACCGTACCGTAACTACTTCCCACTCATACGAAAACGACTCTGTTAGTCAGTAGTTGCAACGACATTCAATATCTAAGCAGCATTTACCGTGGTAGATTTGACCAGGTACCATTAATTACCGTGTGGTATTAGAGTCGTTTCCGTATGAGTGGGAAAGTTACGGTACTGTGCCGTGCCGTATTGAAAGAGTTTGATTTGATGAGATGCATCTGCACGCTTTTTGATTGGTTCAGAATGGAAGCCATTTGAGTGTCACGATACCGTACCGCATTGAAATAATTTGATTGGATGAGATGCATCTGTACGCTTGTTGATTGGTTCAGAATGGAAGCCATTTGAGTGTCACGATACCGTACCGCATTGAAAGAATTTGATTGGATGAGATGCATCTGTACGCTTGTTGATTGGTTCAGAATGGAAGCCATTTGAGTGTCACGGTACCGTAGGTTTCCCACTCATACGAAAACCACTCTAATTCACCGAAGTATTAGCGGTTAAAATCAAGTCAGGTACACTTTAGTACAATGCACAATGTAATTGGTCGCGTTATTTTATTAAATAGAAAAACCTTGCGCTTGAGCTAGGTAAATATCTTGGTATTTGTCTTTGTCAGGAGCTCCTGTCTTTGTTCTTTTTTACTTATCTATGGTGATTCACCTCAGTAAATGTGTCCTGCTTGATCAAGGGCACATTGCGATATCCCGGACCAAGGATCGATCGAACCCACGCCTTTCGACCCATATAGTCAGTGGCGTATAGGGAGTGGAGGGATCGAGGGGTAGTTGTCCACCCAAAATGTCCCAGTATTGTAGATAATCAAGGTGAATTGTATGGACAAAATTATTAAAAATGAACCCAATTTGTTATCTGTGACTTACTTCCTTATTGAATTATCTATCTCTTTTCGACACCTCTCTCTACACCACTGCTGAAAGTCCGATACACTAACCGCTAGACCATATCACATCTCCCAATAAAGCCCTTGTATACGTCATTTATCAGATCATTTTTCTTTTATAATTAGTTCGACCAGCAATCCTGTATCCACTGCCTTCATTCTCTGTCATCTTACATCAAAACGTTACGTTCAATTGCACCGTACGGGCGTACCCTGAAGCTGTAGTCACATGGTCTAAGGATGGGATGTTATTGAGCCAATCAAATCACACTTCAAGCAAGAGAAATAATGGTTCCATCCATGTAATCAGTTACCTGTATATACATGATACGGCTAGAAGGGATACTGGTGTGTATGGCTGCCATGCTAGCAACGTTGTAGGGATGACATCATCTACTGGTATTCTTACTATCCTAGGTAAGTAGACGAGTTTATTCATAGCATCTACATGAACATTCTGCCACTTTTATAGGACCGGTTTGTGGCAAATGTACACTGGGTTTGAGTGTTTTGATTGGCTGAATTAGTTACAGGTTATTCGAGGTGTTTGTCCTTGATGAAAGACTTGTGGAAATATCACTTGAAGATCACGTTCCTTCTCCACCATTTTTATATTGGAGATAAATATTGTCAACATCTAAGAACGCTATCTCAATGGTCATAACACTCGTACCCAGTCTTCCAATGTATTTGACACAGACCGGATAGGAGAATTGTGATCCAAACGTACAAATTGTCGATATATTTCCCCCTTAAGGTAATGCGACCGTGCATTTCATTTCTGCACATGCGTGGGTTACCTGTGGTAAGGATTTTCCAATATGGCGGACACAGCAAGTCGGTACTCTATTTCGGTGACCTACCATGATTTTTTCCCCTGTAATTAAATATATGATACTAAAACGGGGACAGAGAGAGAGTTTGTACTTTACCGTTCAAACAAAGACGAATTCGATGACCTTCATCTTCTTTTCTTCTTCGTTTTCTTTCTGACAATTTCAATTTGTGTTTTACTTTATTGCGCAGAAAAACCAGATCGTCTTGTTTTGAGAATCGCTATGGTAACATCCACGTCAGCATCTCTACAATGGAATGTAACATTCAATGGGAACTCACCGATCCATTACTTCACACTGTCGTATAACAGCAGCGAGGGGATATCGTCCGTCAATATAACGACTGTAGAGTTAAGGGAGCATACCTTTACCGGTCTACTACCAGCAACGCGCTATGTCTTTACGGGTTTGGCCAGGAATGACATTGGTACTAGTGGTGCCGCCATCGTGGTTAGCACTACTTTAGAAGCAGGTAGGGCTGTGTTGTTTTTATTTATTCGACAGAGCATTTCCGGTATGTATGTCCTGATGGATTGGTCACTTGCAGTGGTTTGCTGCCTCATTTTCCGGTCTTTGCTGAATTACGTCACAGTTCACAACTTCGTAACATCTCAGTTTCACATGATGATTGTCCGATCCTCCAACCTTTTATACCACAAGCTTCCCGCGCTCAACTAACCGCGCTAACTGGAAGTTCTTTCAACCTTCTGGCAGAAGTTTGTCTGACTTCAGACAGCCAACGCGCGCGCGTCCACTTCTTCTCAATTTGCATTTTTATTCTTGAGTTCGAGCTTTGCATTCCATGGTATTGCGCATCACAACTTACCATCATGCGCCTGATGTATGGCTAAGCCCATGCATCATCGTTTTAGGAGAGCTACACAAAGTCTCAACACTCTTACATAATTCTGAGAAGAAATAAAATCTCATGTATGTTATGTCAATGCCATTGACGTTGTCCAGCTAAAAATAAATTAACACTACAATAAATGTCACGTGTTATAATATATTCGTTTTGCACGCGTGGAATGTATATTTCAAAAGCAAACATCACCTCTGTGCGAGAACAGAATTTTACCAATGCCCGTTCTAACAGACAGAGGTGATTTATGCTTTTGAAATTAAAATTCCACGCGCGCAAAACGAATATGATAGAATGAGACACGTGAAACTGATTGTAGTGTTTAGTTGGACAACGTTATGACGTTGACTGTGTATTGTCATCATCAGCAAGCATTGACGTTGAACTATTTTTACTTCAATGTTGTACTAACTTCAGTCAAATCTTATATCTTTAGTACCCAAGCCACCACGAGACGTCCAAGCCAAAGTACTGTCATCTTCGTCTATTTTAGTCAAGTGGAGAATTCCTGAGATGACCAATGGGCGACTAACACATTACACGGTGTATCTACGACAAGTCAACCAATCATATGAACGTAACAGTATAGTAAATTCCAATATTACTGAGACGATGATTGACGACCTAAGACCGTATACCAGCTATGTGGGTGAAGTGCAGGCATATACAATCATCGGCGGTGGGAACAGAAGCGAGGTGTTTTCAGTACGAACTATGGAAGATGGTAACTATCGTGTATATTCTTGTAAATATAAGTTGGGTTCACACAAGGCTGCCATTACACATTACCGGGCAGTACAGACCAGTACAAAGTTGTATCAGAACAGGCGCATATGAAGAAATAGAAAACGAGGCAGCGTACTTTATCGAGTAATAGATCGAAGCACGCGGGAATTGGAAGAAGACGAGAGAGGTGTTAGGAGAACAACGAGGCGTAAACTCGATAAAGCACAGCTGCCGAGTTTTCTATTTGTTTTATAAAATGCAATTATAGTTTTAAGGCACATTTTCAATTGTGTTCGTTACACACATGTTTGAGAATCTGCGCTTGCTTGCTGTGTGCTCTCATAGAGCACGCGGAATACGCATCATTTGGCCAATCAGAGCGTTATTTCATAGTGATTTTAGAATGGCCAATCACAGCGCGCGTTATATCATAGTTATTTTATAATACACGATAACAGTATGGATTGAAACTGAAACAGTTATGCCTGTTTCTCGAAAGCCCCGAAAGCTTATCGGGCCCTGAAAAGGGTTTCTTTACAAATCTATATATTCAAAACAAAGTAGTTTCCAGACATGAAACTTTGCATGAAGGGAAAGTTTGTTCGTATTAAAAGCATGTCAAAAGAACAACTTTGTAGAGTAAGTGTCTCAGATTTCTGGGATGTCTTTTCGGGCCCGAAATGTTTATGTGGGGTTTTGAAAAACAGGCCCCTGCATGTATTTTGCAGGTATACATGTCACTAGTACTAATGGAACAAGAGTCCTACTTGAATAGCGTATTTGGGCATTTTGGAAAATTCGCGATATATATAAATACAAGTTTTTATTATTATTATTATTATTATTATTATTATTATTATTATTATTATTATTATTATTATTATTATTATTATTATTATTATTATTATTATTATTATTATTTTATAAGAAAAATTAGTGATACTAACTGGACGTTTCGATGACCGCATGTCATCATTATCATGATCAACAGTGAATGAAGTAATTTTTACAGTAACTTAGCGAATGTACATACTAATTTAATAAGAACAATGGAAAAAGAACAATGGATCGAAGAGCATAAAAGATCGTCCGTGATTAGCAAACATCTTTGTGATGAACACAATAAGGACACTAGTGACTTAACACAACATTTCACCATCCTGAAGCGATGCAAGGACAAGTTGGATTGTTTAATTTACGAAATGTTATTTATTAAGTTGCACAAACCAACACTGAATGTCCAATCAGACTCCATTAAGGCGAAACTTTTCTCATAGGACTTTTTTCCATTTTCCATTGTTCTTTTTCCTATTGTTCGTTTCCATTGTTCTTTTTCCATTGTTCTTTTTCCATTGTTCTTTTTCCATTGTTCTTTTTCCATTGTTCTTTTTCCATTGTTCTTTTTCCATTGTTCTTTTTCCATTGTTTTCTTTTCCATTGTTCTTTTTCCATTGTTCTTTTTTTCCATTGTTCTTTTTCATTGTTCTTTTCCATTGTTCCTTTTTTTTTCCATTGCTCTCTTTTCCATTGTTTCATTTTTCCATTGTTCTTTTTCCATTGTTCTTTTCCATTTTCTTTCAATTGTGTCTTTTGTTCTCTTTTCCATTGTTCTTTTTCCATTGTTTTCCATTGTGTTCCTTTTCTTTTTTTTTCCAGTGTTCTTTTTTTCCATTGTTCTTTTTCCATTGTTTTTTTTTTTCCATTGTTCTTTTTTCCCATTGTTCTTTTTTCCCATTGTTCTTTTTCCATTGTTCTTTTTCCATTGTTCTTTTTCCATTGTTCTTTTTCCATTGTTCTTTTTCCATTGTTCTTTTTTCATTGTTCTTTTTCCATTGTTCTTTTCCATTGTTCTCTTTCCATGTTCTCTTTCTCTTTCCATTGCTCTCTTTCCATTTGTCTCTTTCCATTTCTCTTTCCATTGCTCTCTTTCCATTTTCTCTTTCCATTGTTTCCATTGCTCTCTTTCCATTGCTCTCTTTCCATTTGCTCTCTTTCCATTGCTCTCTTTCCATTGCTCTCTTTCCATTGCTCTCTTTCCATTGCTCTCTTTCCATTGCTCTCTTTCCATTGCTCTCTTTCCATTGCTCTCTTTCCATTCCTCTTTCCATTGCTCTCTTTCCATTGCTCTCTTTCCATTGCATTGCTCTCTTTCCATTGCTCTCTTTCCATTGCTCTCTTTCCATTGCTCTCTTTCCATTGCTCTCTTTCCATTGCTCTCTTTCCATTGCTCTCTTTCCATTGCTCTCTTTCCATTGCTCTCTCTCTTTCCATTGCTCTCTTTCCATTGCTCTCTTTCCATTGCTCTCTTTCATTGCTCTCTTTCCATTGCTCTCTTTCCATTGCTCTCTTTCCATTGCTCTTTCCATTGCTCTCCATTGCTCTCTTTCCATTGCTCTCTTTCCATTGCTTTTTCCTCTTTTTCCATTGCTCTCTTTCCATTGCTCTCTTTCCATTGCTCTCTTTCCATTGCTCTCTTTCTCTCTTTCCATTGCTCTCTTTCCATTGCTCTCTTTTTGCTCTTGCTCTCTTTCCATTGCTCTCTTTCCATTGCTCTCTTTCCATTGCTCTCTTTCCATTGCTCTCTTTCATTGCTCTCTTTCCATTGCTCTCTTTTGCTCTCTTTCCATTGCTCTCTTTCCATTGCTCTCTTTCCATTGTTTCCATTGCTCTCTTTCCATTGCTCTCTTTCCATTGCTCTCTTTCCATTGCTCTCTTTTCTCTTTCCATTGCTCTCTTTCCATTGCTCTCTTTCCATTGTTCTTTCTCTCTTTCCATTGCTCTCTTTCCATTGCTCTCTTTCCATTGCTCTCTTTCCATTGCTCTCTTTCCATTGTCTCTCCATTGCTCTCTTTCCATTGCTCTCTTTCCATTGCTCTCTTTCCATTGCTCTCTTTCCATTGTCTCTTTCCATTGCTCTCTTTCCATTGTTCTCTTTCCATTGCTCTCTCATTTCTCATTTTCTTTCCATTGTTCTCTTTCCATTGTCTCTCTTTCCATTGCTCTCTTTCCATTGCTCTCTTCTCTTTCCATTGCTCTCTTTCCATTGCTCTCTTTCCATTGTCTCTTTCTTTCCATTGTTCTCTTTCCATTGTTCTCTTTCCATTTCTTTCCATTGTTCTCTTTCCATTGTTCTCTTTCCATTGTTCTTTCCATTGTTCTCTTTCCATTGTTCTCTTTCCATTGTTCTCTTTCCATTGTTCTCTGTCCATTGTTCTCTGTCCATTGTTCTCTTTCCATTGTTCTCTTTCCATTGTTCTCTTTCCATTGTTCTCTTTCCATTGTTCTTCATAAATTATTATGTACATTCGTTAAGTTACTGTAAAAATACTTCATTCTCTGTTGATAATGATGACATGCGGTCGTCGAAAAGTCCAGTTCATATCACTAATTTTTCTTATCAAATGTTTTACTAAACCTATACTTATTAGATCATCATCATTATTAGTATTATTAGTTTATTATTAATGCTTGCGTCACTATTGACAACCCACATAACATGTTTCAATCCTAGTTCCCAGTGCACCGCGGAACCTTCACACGATTCAAGTTACCACTACATCAATTTCACTGTCTTGGAATAAACCGACTGCACTGAATGGTGTACTAAGAGCTTACGTTATAGCTTTGTACTTTCATGGTAACGCAACGACAACCTTCAATGTCACGCAAGGTATCATGGAGGATAACGTGACGTATGCTGTCACAGGATTGAAATCTCACACGTACTACAGGATAATTGTGAGTTGTTTATGAATGAATATACAGTTATTCTCAAAAAGGTTGTCCAGATGAAAAGACTACAATACTACAATAAAGTCACATGATTCATTATGTATTCAACTTCCTCGCGTGGAATTTCAATGAGAGATGCAAAAGTACACGGCATTGTAAGAACTGAATGTAATGGCGCTGGTATCAACTCGCAGTTCCGCGCGCAGAATTTGAAAACATAATGAATCACGTGACTTTATTGTAGTATTGTAGTATTTTTATCTGGATAACCTTTTTGAGAATGACTGTATAGTTTGGTTGTAACAATTACAAGTAATCAGTACTTACATAGTTCATACGATATGGGGAGTCTCTGATGACTAACAACTTATTACAACATCGAAACGACTTCCCTCCTCTACCAATCAGAAAGCACGCCCAATCAGAATGGATGACCAATCAGAATGCACGCCCAATCAGAAAGCACGCTGGAGCGAACGTTGACCTGATTTCGTGCAACAAGCTCTGATTGGATAATTCTGTGGAACGGAATGTAGCGCTTGGGCAAGCAGCCGTGTGTAAGGGGAGAGAGCGTTGCGTGACGACACTAAACACGGCTGCGAGGGAGAATAAATCAGAAAGCACGCCCAATCAGAATGCACGCCCAATCAGAATGCACGCCCAATCAAATTCACGCCCAATCAGAATGCACGCCCAATTGATTTAGTTATGTTTAGTTTTCCACGACCATGACATCAAGCTGGTTCCAAACAAAATTAACTCTGAACATTGCAATTGTAGGTTTTTGCTTTTACCATCGACCTTGGGAATAGCAGCAATCTGTTGGGAATCACAACCGACGAAGACAGTAAGTTATACGTTATTCAATATAGTGCACCCTCCCAAAGGATATTCCATATAAAGGTGGAATTGGTGGGATATTCCATTTGAAAATCACTGGTATGGGTATGTGCCCGCCTGCAGAATTTCGAGCGTTCTAGTACTGAACCAGGGTAACAAATTAGGCAATTTGCACTGAAACAGTGTCAGTCTTCAGTCTTCTTCTTCTTCTTCAGTCAGTTTTCGATACAACCCCCTCCCCCACTCTAAATTATGGCGAGTACCCTCCCCGGGGGTGAATGTATGTCCACTGTTACTAAGGGTGCTTTCCATTGGACCAGACAGACAAATTGGTCTGTCTGCTGATTTTAAAGCACTAGTTCAGTTTGGATCGGCCTGGAAATGGACCTGGCATCAAGGTAATGCTATTTTGTGCGTCCTGTGCTTGTACAAGATGACGGCTGCTGCAGTTAATAAAAAAAATCATCAAAAGGAACGGTCAGTCTGGCCAAGTGGGAAGCGCCTTAAGAAACCTTAATGAACGTAGAAAATAAAATTACAAAACAACGATCATTTTTTCACCTCGATTTAATTTTGCTAAAGGTTGGTTTCCATATCATCTTTTCTTGTCTTTTTGCGTTTTTCATTTTTGCTACTCAGAAAAAAAAGAAGAAATTGAAAAAATGTTACCTTACCAACTTGGAATCAACATGGTAACTTGGTAACTATAGCAACTGTTGTTATAGTGATGGTTATATACTTGACTCATAGGGCCTAGTTCACCGAGGAGCATCAAGTTTACATTTGATGGCGAAATCTACACAATCACGTGGTCTCCACCAGCCAATCCTAACGGCCTCATCATTGGCTACAAGGTTTTCTTTAGAGTCAGTCAGCAAACTGATGAAGGCGGTGACATGAACAAAGACTTCCTTATCGAGGGTAAGGTCACGATGTATGACGTCATGCTGTCAGATCTCCATGGTGATAAAGTGTACACTGTACGAGTCCAGGCGAGGACAAGCAAAGGGTATGGTGATGTTAGCGATGACTATGTGACCATTACAACACCCATAACAAGTAAGGAACTTTGTCAGTGATACGCAACTCAATAGAGTCGTTTTTGTATGAGTGGGAAACCTACGGTACCGTGACACTCAAATGGCTTCCTTTCTGAACCAATTAAAAGGCGTGCAGATGCATCTCATCCAATCAAACTCTTTCAATACGGCAAGGCGCGGTACTGTAAGTTCCCACTCATACGAAAACGACTCTATGTGCGTAGATTTCATAGAATAACTAGACACTCTTCTAGCGTGAAGTCGGGCTTCTAAATGAAATGTAACCTATTTGAACTAAATATAGATATCCTATAGTGCGATTAAAACAGTGTTTGGTTGCTCTTCGTTGCGTGACTCGAGCTCGATAGAACTTGCTTTCCTTGCAATTTCACAAACTCAGCGAATCATGAATGACAATGACATACTTTATTTGTTACCATAAATATATCATACAAATACAAATACCGTATACATAAACTAGACATCGCAGAGTGATTAAACAATGTTTGGATGAAGTGTAAATATGGGTTTACTTCGACGGTTATCGGTCGGCTGAAAACCTTACAACTGTTCTCTTCACCGCCGGCTGCGTGTATATATCAACTCACTGCGTTCTAAGTTCTGAAGATCTCTAAACCCTTTGCAGTACTAGTACTGGATTGATAAATCCATATCTCTATGAATTATTGTGGTTATTTTGAAAACAAGACGACATAAACTTCCTCCAACAAGGTTTGTGAATTCAGACTCGACCAGTCTCGTATTGATAAATCATGTTGTTAGAGCCTTCGGTGATTGAGTCGGGTCTTCAGTCCACAGGAAGCCCGACTAATAATAAGTTGTGTCAATGTTAACCTGTTTTAATGTCCGGCCGGTCAATCGGCCGGGTTGGCAATTGTAAATAATTTTGATCGAATTTGAAATCATATTATTGCTTGGTTTCGATCAGCTGTTAAAAGTCCTTGAATCTCGTTATTTACCTTGAAATGACGAGCAAACACTGCCCTTCATGTACTATAATAAAGTATTATTATTAAAGTATTACTATCAAGCAGAGAGTATTCTATTGAAAAGGTGAAATTCAGCTGATGAAAATTCCACACGAGACCGGAAATGACGTCTATTGACATCGAGCAAAGAAATTAGTGGAGTTTGTTCTGAAAGAAAATTATTTTTTAAATTTTCTGATGAGAATAAATTACTTCATGAAAGTATCAACCAGATTCTCACGAGACAATCATACGTGTTTCTTGTTTCAGATCCACCAACACCAGAGGTTCCCTCTGAGATTCCTGATGTCATTTCGCCAACCACAGTCAAGATCGACATTCCAAAGTTTTCGGACATCAATGGAAATATCAAGTTAGTGTTAAAGGAACCGAATCACCCACAGTGCATTGCGCGCTTCTATTATTGTTTTCAATGAATGACTTTTTTTAAGAAACATATTTTTATTTTTATTTTGTGACCGCGATATCTCGGAATGTCACAGTTGTAGACTTAGTAGTGACTTGAATGTCTTACTATTTCGAGCAGAAAAGTGGAAATTATTATCACAAATAATTTGTGACATTCCTTCGAAAATATATCTCTTGACTAAATAAACTGCTTGATATGATACAGAGATTAAAGATACAGAAACAACAAGTAATGTTCTTTGTCACTATAAAACCAACGATGTTTCAGATTTACACGGATTGAATACAACTGTTATAAAATCTTGAATTTCGATGGCATAGAAAATGGCGGACACGCGCGCAAAGCAGTTTGGGTGGGTCGGTTCCTTTCAATGAGAAAAGGAATACCACTGATCCAGTTGTTGGAAGAGTGGATAGTACTACACGCTGGATCAATTCAGGGTTGAATGTATAGAATCAAAATTTATTGATTCATCAGGTAACGTACATGTGAGTGCTCAGTATCAACTCTCATTGAACAACTGGTCAAACTAAATACAAAGTTTTCAACTTTGTGTTTTTGTTCGACCAGGTCGAATCCTCCGCGAGACATACAATATACACCTATTTCAATACACGTTGTCGGAGAACTTGACCGTCAAGTCTACGCGACCAGACCGAAAGGGAGCATATATGTCAACATATTTTAATTCTGGCATGGCCAAGTTAAGTTATGCGTTGTACTCTCGCTTGATGGTTATAAAAGTACAAATAGACATTCAGATGTTGCTCAACGTGATCATTATCATCAAAATGTACCATCTACCCATGCTCCCTTTCGGTCTAGTCGCGTACGCTTGAGATAAGTTCACATACAACGTTTTTTTTGAAATAGGTGTTTAACAATAGTTGTCTTTCTCTCTTCCTACTACAGGTTCTACAGAGTCATAAACGTGGTAGCTCCTCCTGATCAACAGATTCAACTTACTGACCCACAATCCTTTGCAGACACGGACCTAGTGACGTATTGTGCGGCTCACGAGTCCCAGGTCCCCGCGGCTTACCTGGCGTTCTATTTCGAGTCCAGTGAATATGAGAAATACAAAGTGTTTATTCTTGGAGAAGGCCAAGGAACAAAATGTAGCTTGAGAATGACTCGTGCTATTTCATTGGTTTATTACAACGGCCCTCTACGGCCCGATACTGAGTATAAAACCTTTGTTAGAGGGTACTCGAGCGAGGTAGGTACGATAAAGTATTTATTGACATCAGATCGTATGTGTATGATGAGGGTGTTGTATATGGGAGGATATCACTAATTTCTGTAATAATAAAAAAATAAAAAAAATAAATTAATAATAATAATAATAATAATAATAATAATAATAATAATAATAATAATAATAATAATAATAATAATAATAATATAATAATAATAATAATAATAATAATAATAATAATAATAATAATAATAATAATAATAATAATAATAATAATAATAATAATAATAATAATAAAATAATAATAATAATAATAATAATAATAATAATAATAATAATAATAATAATTTTAATTTTAATATAACTCTCTGTGAACTAGGGCACCTGACTCTGATTAGCTTCCCAACTATTTCGGGCACTCTAGCACCAATTAATTTTTAAGTATCAAATCTGTCAATATATTATTTGTACAAAACAATTGATTGATAACAATAACAATAACAATAACAATAACAATAACAATAACAATAACAATAACAATAACAATAACAATAACAATAACAATAACAATAACGATAACGATAACGATAGCGATAATAATAATAATAATAATAATAATAATAATAATAATAATATACATGAAAAAAATTACCTTTAATTGCACTGCAGTGCAAATTACTTTTTTTTTCATGAATATTATTAATTGGTAATCATACGATTCACTCGTGTGTTTTTCAAAGGGCTCAAATTGCTACTACTACTACTACTACTACTACTACTACTACTACTACTACTACTACTACTACTACTACTACTACTACTACTACTACTACTACTACTACTACTACTACTACTACTACTACTACTACTACTACTACTACTACTACTACTACTACTACTACTACTACTACTACTACTACTACTACTACTACTACTACTACTACTACTACTACTACTACTACTACTACTACTACTACTACTACTACTACTACTACTACTACTACTACTACTACTACTACTACTACTACTACTACTACTACTACTACTACTACTACTACTACTACTACTACTACTACTACTACTACTACTACTACTACTACTACTACTACTACTACTACTACTACTACTACTACTACTACTACTACTACTATTACTACTACTACTACTACTACTACTACTACTACTACTACTACTACTACTACGACTACTATTACTACTACTACTACTACTACTACTACTACTACTACTACTACTACTACTACTACTACTACTACTACTACTACTACTACTACTACTACTACTACTACTACTACTACTACTACTACTACTACTACTACTACTACTACTACTACTACTACTACTACTACTACTACTACTACTACTACTACTACTACTACTACTACTACTACTACTACTACTACTACTACTACTACTACTACTACTAATCTTATAAGTAATGATTGAGGGAAACATTGAATAAGAAAAATCAGCGATAATAGGTTACGACGTTTCGACATCGTCAGATGTCATTATCAAGTAAATGTAAATGTCAGTGTCAATGCTTAAAAGTAACGTTCGAAAATATGTACATATATTAAGTTGACTACTAAGGTGACAAGAATGTTAAACAAACAACTTGGCCCTAATTGAGTCTGACTGGGTATCCTCTATTGAAATCAAAGCGAGCTTTGAGAAGGCCTATTGGAAACTAGAGCCTACACTTCCCCCTGGCCTTAAATATCTAACTTCAGCAACCCTACGCTCCGTGGCACTCAACTACGCTCAACGTAAGTCTTCAAGACCACCTAAGGCACTCCTTAGAGCTATTAGCAGCCTGAGAAAACGTGATGACATCGTCGTAACAAAACCAGATAAAGGCACTGGCGTAGTAATCATGAACTAGACGCTCTTCTAGCGTGAAGTCGGGCTTCTAAATGAAATGTAGCCTATTTAAACTAAATATAGATATCTTATAGTGCGATTAACTGACAGTGTTTGCTTGCTCGTCGTTCCGTGACTCGAGCTCGATAGAACATGCTTTCCTTGCAATTTCAGTACTGCGATTTCACAAGCTCAGCGAATCATGAATGGCAATGACATAGTTTATTTGTTACCATAAATATATCCATACAAATACAAATACAAATACAAATACCGTATACATAAACTAGACATCGCAGAGTGACTAAACAATGTTTGGATGAAGTGTAAATATGGGTTTACCTCGACGGTTATCGGTCGGCTGAAAACCTTACAACTGTTCTCTTCACCGCCGGCTGCGTGTATATATCAACTCACTTCGATTCGTTTTAAGTTCTAAAGATCTCTAAACCCTTTGCAGTACTAGTACTGGATTGATAAATCCATATCTCTATGAATTATTGTGGTTATTTTGAAAACAAGACGACATAAACTTCCTCCAACAAGGTTTGTGTATTCAGACTCGACCAGTCTCGTATTGATAAATCATGTTTTTTATAGAGCCTTCGGTGATTATCTTAGCAGCCGGCACAGGGCGCATGCGCTGTAGAACCCACTTGCTGATTTGAGGTCAAATAATACCGGCCTGCATTTTTAGAGTCGGAGCTTCCACAGGAAGCCCGACTAATAGTCTGACTACTTACGCTTGCTGTCTGAAGTATCAATCAACGACACTACAAAATTTAGAAAACGTGATGTCAAGAGACCCAAAAATGAGGGGACGACCACCGAAGCATTACCACCCACTGCTAGCTAAGGAGAAACATCTTCAATCGGTCGTTCGCAATATCCTACCAAAGTCCATTGCTGACCTACTTTGCCCTAAAGGTTCAAGACTCGCACATCTCTATGGTTTACCCAAGACTCATAAGGAGCACCTATCTATGCGTCCAATATTGTCAGCTACCGGGACGTATAACTACTTTTTGTATGACCTTGCCAAATGGTTGGATGTCAAACTTAAACCATTATCTCTCAACCAATACACCATAACAGATATTTTATCTCAAGCCATCACGAGAGAACTAAATCTAGTACACTGCGAATTGTCGCACTCGTTTGCTGATGAGATCCAATAAAACAGAAACTGTGTCTGGAATAAATTTGGCCACATAGAGTGACGGATTTATTTGAAAGACATTAATCATTATACAAATAACAGATTATAATCTCATCAGCAAAGGTGGGGGCTAAAAAGACGCCACCTTTGCTGTTAACATTAACATATCTTAAATCTACTCCAAGGGGAGGTGACGGGTTGGAGGCGGGAAAATGTGATCTGGTGTTGTACCCACTATGATGGTGTGCGGCTAGCAAGGCCGAGAATTTGGTATACCTCCTTAATGTACTCCGCTGTCACCGCCCCAAGCATCTGATTGGGTCATACAATACAATAGTAATATAATATTACGGTAATGGGACAGTTAAACTCGGTAATGACCTGAGATAAAATGACATTATACTTTGGGTATAATGTTGGTTTTTTATCTCAAGCCATCACGAGAGAACTAAATCTAGTACACTGCGAATTGTCGCACTCGTTTGCTGATGAGATCCAATAAAACAGAAACTGTGTCTGGAATAAATTTGGCCACATAGAGTGACGGATTTATTTGAAAGACATTAATCATTATACAAATAACAGATTATAATCTCATCAGCAAAGGTGGGGGCTAAAAAGACGCCACAAGGCCACCCACTGTGGCCACCCCACCAAGACGAATCGTAGTGCAGGCGAGTAGCCAACAAACTAAAATACGAAAATAAACGATGTACAAAAGGTAGCATCCCCTGAATGAACTACCTTTGGATATAAATGATGTCGGGCATAGAAACCCCTATCCTACTAATTAATATAGAAAGCTAACAGCCCTTGACTGACTTAGCCTCATGAATAACAGTGCGATAGAATGTAGTAGTTTTACCGAGCTTGTCTGGAGCTCAAACAACTGTCCAAGGAAGAAAACAAGGCAGAGTCCAGCCCCTGTCTGACAACCTGCCCCGTTTCCCACCTCTTGAATTAATTTGAAATCAAGACATTGCAGATAACGAAGTAGGTCTAATGTAAAGTTTGAAAGCATCGGATTTCCAGCGACCAAGGGATCTAATCTGCGCGTCCGAAAAACCTTGTTCCGCTGCGTAGCACGCAGCCCCTATTCGAAAACTATGACTTTTGTATCGACAGCTGTCTAGCCCACAGAATGTCAGGCAGCGTCGAAGTTCAGTGTTAAACTGAGTAACCGTTATGGCACGCATGTCAGGAAAACAAAATAGTGGACCAGGCGCTAGACCTCGAATATTACAATAATCAATCAAAGACTGTGCTGGACAGAAGGACCGCACGCTCTGGCGGTCAATCATAATCTCACACGGCCTATTCGTTGAATTGTGCTTGAATTTCGAGATAGTGATTTTAACTTTACACACGCAACCCTTTTCTGTTACGAAATGTATGCTACCATATTGGAGGACGCAGCTTGCAAACTGTGAACCCTTGGTCGCCAGTTCACCCAAGCGAAAAAAGCCGTAAAAAGCTACCAGAAACATAGCTTTAAACAAAATGCGTTGCCAAGCAGAAGAGTTGGTATGTTCAAGAGATCCCACAAGTTCATGTAATACATTTCGAGTAATGGGCAAACGGATATCACTGGATTTGTGTCGACCCACTGCTGTCAGTAATTTACGTATCAAAAATGCTTTTGATGGGTCCGGAAAGCCTTTCATTTTGTGAACATAGCCAATGGCTGATACGTGACCGATAACGGTTGAAGGAGCTAATTTCCTGGCGCACAAATACGAAATAAACAGTGCAAGACAAGAAGATGATATGGGCAATGTGGGTGAAGATAAACTATAAAACCTATTGATGAACTGTGTAAATACTGCCCAAGCCCGTTGATAGCATTTCATTGAACCAGATGTTAAGGTTGAACCAAGGAGATCTCTCAATGTATTGACCAACTCTCCGGCTGTAGGCTCCTTGGAATTGGCGTTGGTATTTCCTCTACTTCTGGCGAGAGTTGCTTGAACTGCTCTACCTGAAAACGGGATATCAGATCGGCACGTGTATTATCAATACCCGGGATATGTTTGGCTTTAAAAATTATATCGTGTTTTAATGCGGTGAGAACGAGGTCTCGTACTAATATCATTACTAATCGATGCTTAGATGTCTGATGATTGATAATTTCGACAAGAGCCGCGTTATCAGTGTAAAACAATACGCACTTTTTCGCCATGCTCTTACCCCAAACACGCAATGCTAAAACTATCGGGAAAAACTCCAAGAAAGTGATATTGAAAGTTTTCCAAGGTGATGGCCAAGCACCGAAGAACCATTTGTCACCAAAGATTGCCCCGTAGCCCTTGGATCCCGCAGCATCGGTGAATAAAGTTAGGGGAGAATCAATTTCCCACAATTCATCCCTAAAAAATGCTTTTCCATTAAAATCACTTAAGAAAGAGATCCATACATTCATATCGCTCCTGGCTTCGTTATTGAGTCTAATACGGTGATGGGGACTACGAACACCTTTGGTGAGGTCGATCATTCGGCGCAAAAAAGCCCGGCCAGGGACTATAACCGAACACGTAAAATTCAATAGACCTAACAGAGACTGGAGTTCCTTTAACGTAACTTTGCGGCGCTTTCGAAATTGTTGTAAGAGAGAGCGACATTTTTGAAGCTTATCTTCGGGCAAACGGGCCTCCATCTTGATTGAATCCAGAGTGATTCCCGCGAATTGCATTACCGTGTTAGGGCCCACTGTTTTCTCGTAAGCAATAGGTACTCCTAAAAAATGGCATAATCTCAAGAATTGTTGGAGATCAGCCTGGCATTTAGACTCATTGCTGGCCACAAATAAAAAATCATCTAATAAGTGTAAAACGCTGGATGCCCCAAATCGGTGAATAGACAACCACTCCAATGCCGTACTGAAAGCCTCAAAAATAGCGCAAGAAGAAGAACAGCCCATAGGCAAACAGCGATCAAAGTAATATAAATTATTCCATTTCATGCCAAGTAGGGGATGATCAGTAGGATGAACAGGTATAATACGAAATGCCGATTTGATATCCGTTTTAGCCATGAAAGAACCCCGACCCAGTTTCTTTATATAAGTTATAGCGTCACTAATTGACGCATAGTGCACAGAAGACACATTACTAGGAATAAAATCGTTTACCGAGGAACCGGTCGGATATGACAAATGGTGTATCATACGAAACTCAGAGGGGTCTTTTTTAGGGACGAGTCCCAAAGGTGAACAGTGGAAATCTGGGAAAGGAGGTGTATGAAAGGGTCCAGCTATCCGACCAGCTTCTCGCTCCTTATTCAATTTAGACAACAGAATATCAGGTTTCTCTAATGCACTTTTAAGGTTATGACACTCAATGGCCTGTCGCTCACCCTGATAACCAATGTGAAAACCGCACGTAAAACCCTCGATTAAAAATGTTTTGGCTGCAAAATCATAGTCCTGCAGAAGGAAGTCAAAACTTTTTACTCGTACCGGGGTTACCGGTTGGTGGTGCAATAGAAGCCCCACCTCTGGTTCGAGTAGCGTGCTGTGCGCTTGTGTTGGAACATTGGCTACCTGGGTGTTTTCCCCCGCATTTAAAGCAAACGTGCTCATACTGACAGCCCTTGCTGTTCTAAAGATCTCTAAACCCTTTGCAGTACTAGTACTGGATTGATAAATCCATATCTCTATGAATTATTGTGGTTATTTTGAAAACAAGACGACATAAACTTCCTCCAACAAGGTTTGTGTATTCAGACTCGACCAGTCTCGTATTGATAAATCATGTTTTTTATAGAGCCTTCGGTGATTATCTTAGCAGCCGGCACAGGGCGCATGCGCTGTAGAACCCACTTGCTGATTTGAGGTCAAATAATACCGGCCTGCATTTTTAGAGTCGGAGCTTCCACAGGAAGCCCGACTAATAGTCTGACTACTTACGCTTGCTGTCTGAAGTATCAATCAACGACACTACAAAATTTAGAAAACGTGATGTCAAGAGACCAAAAATGAGGGGACGACCACCGAAGCATTACCACCCACTGCTAGCTAAGGAGAAACATCTTCAATCGGTCGTTCGCAATATCCTACCAAAGTCCATTGCTGACCTACTTTGCCCTAAAGGTTCAAGACTCGCACATCTCTATGGTTTACCCAAGACTCATAAGGAGCACCTATCTATGCGTCCAATATTGTCAGCTACCGGGACGTATAACTACTTTTTGTATGACCTTGCCAAATGGTTGGATGTCAAACTTAAACCATTATCTCTCAACCAATACACCATAACAGATATTTTATCTCAAGCCATCACGAGAGAACTAAATCTAGTACACTGCGAATTGTCGCACTCGTTTGCTGATGAGATCCAATAAAACAGAAACTGTGTCTGGAATAAATTTGGCCACATAGAGTGACGGATTTATTTGAAAGACATTAATCATTATACAAATAACAGATTATAATCTCATCAGCAAAGGTGGGGGCTAAAAAGACGCCACAAGGCCACCCACTGTGGCCACCCCACCAAGACGAATCGTAGTGCAGGCGAGTAGCCAACAAACTAAAATACGAAAATAAACGATGTACAAAAGGTAGCATCCCCTGAATGAACTACCTTTGGATATAAATGATGTCGGGCATAGAAACCCCTATCCTACTAATTAATATAGAAAGCTAACAGCCCTTGACTGACTTAGCCTCATGAATAACAGTGCGATAGAATGTAGTAGTTTTACCGAGCTTGTCTGGAGCTCAAACAACTGTCCAAGGAAGAAAACAAGGCAGAGTCCAGCCCCTGTCTGACAACCTGCCCCGTTTCCCACCTCTTGAATTAATTTGAAATCAAGACATTGCAGATAACGAAGTAGGTCTAATGTAAAGTTTGAAAGCATCGGATTTCCAGCGACCAAGGGATCTAATCTGCGCGTCCGAAAAACCTTGTTCCGCTGCGTAGCACGCAGCCCCTATTCGAAAACTATGACTTTTGTATCGACAGCTGTCTAGCCCACAGAATGTCAGGCAGCGTCGAAGTTCAGTGTTAAACTGAGTAACCGTTATGGCACGCATGTCAGGAAAACAAAATAGTGGACCAGGCGCTAGACCTCGAATATTACAATAATCAATCAAAGACTGTACTGGACAGAAGGACCGCACGCTCTGGCGGTCAATCATAATCTCACACGGCCTATTCGTTGAATTGTGCTTGAATTTCGAGATAGTGATTTTAACTTTACACACGCAACCCTTTTCTGTTACGAAATGTATGCTACCATATTGGAGGACGCAGCTTGCAAACTGTGAACCCTTGGTCGCCAGTTCACCCAAGCGAAAAAAGCCGTAAAAAGCTACCAGAAACATAGCTTTAAACAAAATGCGTTGCCAAGCAGAAGAGTTGGTATGTTCAAGAGATCCCACAAGTTCATGTAATACATTTCGAGTAATGGGCAAACGGATATCACTGGATTTGTGTCGACCCACTGCTGTCAGTAATTTACGTATCAAAAATGCTTTTGATGGGTCCGGAAAGCCTTTCATTTTGTGAACATAGCCAATGGCTGATACGTGACCGATAACGGTTGAAGGAGCTAATTTCCTGGCGCACAAATACGAAATAAACAGTGCAAGACAAGAAGATGATATGGGCAATGTGGGTGAAGATAAACTATAAAACCTATTGATGAACTGTGTAAATACTGCCCAAGCCCGTTGATAGCATTTCATTGAACCAGATGTTAAGGTTGAACCAAGGAGATCTCTCAATGTATTGACCAACTCTCCGGCTGTAGGCTCCTTGGAATTGGCGTGGTATTTCCTCTACTTCTGGCGAGAGTTGCTTGAACTGCTCTACCTGAAAACGGGATATCAGATCGGCACGTGTATTATCAATACCCGGGATATGTTTGGCTTTAAAAATTATATCGTGTTTTAATGCGGTGAGAACGAGGTCTCGTACTAATATCATTACTAATCGATGCTTAGATGTCTGATGATTGATAATTTCGACAAGAGCCGCGTTATCAGTGTAAAACAATACGCACTTTTTCGCCATGCTCTTACCCCAAACACGCAATGCTAAAACTATCGGGAAAAACTCCAAGAAAGTGATATTGAAAGTTTTCCAAGGTGATGGCCAAGCACCGAAGAACCATTTGTCACCAAAGATTGCCCCGTAGCCCTTGGATCCCGCAGCATCGGTGAATAAAGTTAGGGGAGAATCAATTTCCCACAATTCATCCCTAAAAAATGCTTTTCCATTAAAATCACTTAAGAAAGAGATCCATACATTCATATCGCTCCTGGCTTCGTTATTGAGTCTAATACGGTGATGGGGACTACGAACACCTTTGGTGAGGTCGATCATTCGGCGCAAAAAAGCCCGGCCAGGGACTATAACCGAACACGTAAAATTCAATAGACCTAACAGAGACTGGAGTTCCTTTAACGTAACTTTGCGGCGCTTTCGAAATTGTTGTAAGAGAGAGCGACATTTTTGAAGCTTATCTTCGGGCAAACGGGCCTCCATCTTGATTGAATCCAGAGTGATTCCCGCGAATTGCATTACCGTGTTAGGGCCCACTGTTTTCTCGTAAGCAATAGGTACTCCTAAAAAATGGCATAATCTCAAGAATTGTTGGAGATCAGCCTGGCATTTAGACTCATTGCTGGCCACAAATAAAAAATCATCTAATAAGTGTAAAACGCTGGATGCCCCAAATCGGTGAATAGACAACCACTCCAATGCCGTACTGAAAGCCTCAAAAATAGCGCAAGAAGAAGAACAGCCCATAGGCAAACAGCGATCAAAGTAATATAAATTATTCCATTTCATGCCAAGTAGGGGATGATCAGTAGGATGAACAGGTATAATACGAAATGCCGATTTGATATCCGTTTTAGCCATGAAAGAACCCCGACCCAGTTTCTTTATATAAGTTATAGCGTCACTAATTGACGCATAGTGCACAGAAGACACATTACTAGGAATAAAATCGTTTACCGAGGAACCGGTCGGATATGACAAATGGTGTATCATACGAAACTCAGAGGGGTCTTTTTTAGGGACGAGTCCCAAAGGTGAACAGTGGAAATCTGGGAAAGGAGGTGTATGAAAGGGTCCAGCTATCCGACCAGCTTCTCGCTCCTTATTCAATTTAGACAACAGAATATCAGGTTTCTCTAATGCACTTTTAAGGTTATGACACTCAATGGCCTGTCGCTCACCCTGATAACCAATGTGAAAACCGCACGTAAAACCCTCGATTAAAAATGTTTTGGCTGCAAAATCATAGTCCTGCAGAAGGAAGTCAAAACTTTTTACTCGTACCGGGGTTACCGGTTGGTGGTGCAATAGAAGCCCCACCTCTGGTTCGAGTAGCGTGCTGTGCGCTTGTGTTGGAACATTGGCTACCTGGGTGTTTTCCCCCGCATTTAAAGCAAACGTGCTCATACTGACAGCCCTTGCAGTATCTTCCCGATTGAAAAGACCAGCATGTACCCCTGGGGAAGGAATTCTGGAGCGTGTACGAGCGCCAAACTTTTCTGCGGTGTAACTAGTTGGTTTTGAGGCACGAAAATTCGTTGCCGCCTTCAACCATAACTCCCAATGAATTCCATCCCAAGGATACATATCTGGTCCTGATTGGCGTAAATAGCGAAATTGTTCGTCGTAAAACAACCAGTCGCCTGGTTTGGCAGCGAGATCACGCACAATTTCACAATATTTCATCAATTGTGGAGTTGCGGTCGGAAATTTCACTGTGTAGATGGCCGTGAATGTGTGAAAAGCTGTCAGCCACTGGTGTATGGTTGTAACTTTCTTTACCGGCTGCGCTGGTTCGAGGGTTAGCTTGGGCTCTGCTGAAGCTGTCGCGCCGGATGTGAGCGACAGGGAAAACTTTTCATTTTGTGGAGTTGTAGCCAACAAGGCGCCGAAATCAACGTATTCGTGCGCCCAAATTTTTGCCTTAATCTTAGACGTAACTCGGCTCCCCAAAGGAACACTGATGCTCTCGAAGCGCGACGTAGGTTTATTTGTTGTCTGATCCATGTTTGGAGCAACGTTACCTGCAATGGTTTCTTGGATGTGGTTGTCGATGAGTTCTTCGACATTGGTCTCGTTGCTCGTCATGGTACTTGTTGGATTATTGACACAGTTCATGGCATCTTTTACGGCATTTGACACTGCCACCGTTAATGACGCAGCCAAGGCTTGGACATCTACCACCATGGTGTTTTGCCTTGACCCACTGGCTGATTCACCGTGGACTTCCTCAGGATCAGAAGTGCGCGATTTTCTCTGACGCTTCTTTGGCGGCATAGCTTAACAAGATAATAGCAACTTAGCAATGCTAGTTACAGAAATGAAAACAAAATTATCCCCAAAACAGATATACTAGGTAAAGGGAGGCACAACACAACAGATCGTGGGATTGTAACAATATTAAACTGAAAAGTCATAATATAAATGATGACAAAACTCAGCCGTCTTCCCGCTAAACAGTGCAAATACATTAAACCGAGCGCATTGAGGACACACCTATTAGGTGGTCGTATTGGGTTGCACGCTCATATGGTTTATGCTTGCACGAAACACAATACCGCCAAAGCCATGACAAAACTGCTGCACATCTTGTGCATAGCAGTAAAGCACACACACAGTGTGTGAACATAAACATTAGTGGTCAAACATAGCGATAATGTAGCATACAAGCTACAAATAAAATCGTGTGACACACCCAGTGTAAATACAAAAGGGCTTGGCATATTTGTACAGATAATACAATAACGGGCGGCGAGATAGACATCTTAAAAGTATGAACTAAAGCAAACTCATTCGCACGCAACGCGTGTGAATTCTTTTAACAATCGTAACGACTGTTGTGTTGCCCCTCTAAAACTACGATAGAGCTTGCTGTTACCCCTGTCGTTAAGGTGCACACCATCACGTAGGTACACATTTCTCTGCGCGTTCCAGAATCCCCTGTGCCTCCATAATAGGGCGAATGGGAGGTGTTCCAAAAACACCCGCAGATACTGATTCAGCGCAACTACATTGCTATTAAATGTGGCGTCTGAGTCGCGCAAGAGAGTTTGACATACACAAACTATTTTCACATTGCATGAATGATAAAGAAGTCTTACAAAATCCTCGATGTCGGAACCGACACGCAATGGGGACGCGTTGGATAAGTCGTTTGTTCCAAGTTGAAGTATAACAATATCAGGGCGAAACACTGTAATAGCTCGCATATCGTACCGTATAGTTTTTTGCACTGTACGTCCCCCGATTCCTAACCATTGCGTAACGAGCGGTTCCGACAAGTCAAAATGAACATCGAGGATTGGAGAGCGTTGCAAAATATAGCGGTGAAGGCGACGCACAAACGAATGACCAAGAACCATAATACGCGGTAGATTCATATTAATGTTCTTGCTCACGCGTAGTAACAACTATGATAATTAAATCAGACTTGCCTTTAGGTTGAAAATATTAAAAATGTGATCTGGTGTTGTACCCACTATGATGGTGTGCGGCTAGCAAGGCCGAGAATTTGGTATACCTCCTTAATGTACTCCGCTGTCACCGCCCCAAGCATCTGATTGGGTCATACAATACAATAGTAATATAATATTACGGTAATGGGACAGTTAAACTCGGTAATGACCTGAGATAAAATGACATTATACTTTGGGTATAATGTTGGTTTTTTTCAGTTCTCTAAAGAAATTCGTGGTACCGTTTTCAACGACGAGGATTCACTTGTCTCCTATGATGTCTCGTCTTTGTTTACGAATATCCCCCTCGATGAAACAATCAAGATCTTAACAGAAAAGGCTTTCAACAACGACTGGTTCAACAGAACTTACAACCTTAACATCACGAAATCTGACCTAATTAGCTTTTGAACGTTGTTACCAAAGATCAACTGTTCCAGTTCGACGGCCTTCTCTACGAACAGTTTGATGGGGTAGCCATGGGGTCACCCCTCGGCCCTTTGCTAGCAAATGTCTTCATGTGTTCCATTGAGGAAGGTCTCCGTCTTGAAGGTCTGATGCCACCTTTCTATAAACGCTATGTTGATGATACATTGACAACTGTTCCCAACGAACAGTCTGCTAAATTGCTCTTAGACACCCTCAAAGCAAAACACCCATCGATAAAGTTCACCATGGAGATGTTATCTGAAAACTCACTGCCGTTCCTTGGTATGGAACTCATCAAGAATGGTTCTGAAGTCCAAACTAAAGTCCATGTTAAACCTACTAATTCAGGACTTTTATTGCACTATCAAAGCCATGTTGATATGAGGTACAAAAGAGCACTTATGAGAACAATGCTAAATCGAGCCTATAATCTATCCTCCTCTTGGGATTACTTCTCCAAAGAATGTGAGCGCCTAAAAGACCTCTTTTGCCAACTACAGTACCCTGCACGGCTTGTTGACTTTGTCATCTCTCAATTTCTGACCACTGTAACGGCTGAACGTGTTGACCACAGCCGTGAAGAGCCGGGCGAAACCACCACTCGTATCGTTTTGCCCTTTAAAGATCAAAAAGCGGCGGATTCTGTGAGAAGACAGCTGAAGGATCTTGGCAAAAATACGTAACAAAATTGGAAAATTTTTACAACCAGTATTCACAAGCTCGAAACTTGAGGACGACCTTAAGGTCCGTGAAAAGAAGTCTCCGTTGGTCAACCAACAATGCGTTGTTTATCTATACAAATGTGACTCATGTGATATGAGATATGTTGGCTATACATGCCGACACTTACACCAACGCGTCGACGAGCACAAGACCTCTGCTATTGGTCAGCACATGGCCCAACACAATCTGGACCCGAGGGACCTAAACGAGCACTTCACAGTCCTACGGAAATGCAGGAACAAGCTGGATTGTTTGATATATGAAATGCTCTATATCAAAGAACTAAAACCTAATCTGAATACCCAGTCAGACTCAATAGGGCCAAGTTGTTTGTTTAACATTCTTGTCACCTTAGTAGTCAACTTAATATATGTACATATTTTCGAACGTTACTTTTAAGCATTGACACTGACATTTACATTTGCTTGATAATGACATCTGACGATGTCGAAACGTCGTAACCTATTATCGCTGATTTTTCTTATTCAATAATAATAATAATAATAATAATGATAATAACAATAATAATAATTATGATAATAATAATAATAATAATAAATAGAGGCTATTACACGGGTAGTTGTGTAAATACGTCAAAATACGGCACGACTCGTAAACATATCCAGCCGTATTACACAACTACCCGTGTAATAAATTGTTTATTATACGACAACAAAATTAACACACAAAAAAAACACGTCTTTTTCTCTTTCTTTTTATTTGCGACCGGACAAAACAAGAAACAAACTGCGCAAAATTGACGTGTCCGAATTCTAAAACGTGTAATACGCTGTCATATTTGTACTCGTATTTGTACATGTACTGTAAGATTACAAGTTGTGTAATAATAATGGATATCAACTCGCCATGCAATACATGTAGTTGAATGAATTATTTAGGTCCGATTCAGACGTCAATCTTTACTGTACCGAAGGTAGTAGAAACAATGGCGGTCTTGCTTGATCTGATTAGATATGTGTTATTGAGATAGCGGCATTCGACGTCTGAATAGGGGCGCCTAGCATTGGAGATTGCATTGGAGAAGGTTGGGGATTATTGTTGTAGGTCCATTAACCGAAAATATTTCCTCTCCAAAATTGCATAACATTCATTTAATGCAATGACTTTATTAATGTATATTTTACTTTTTCTGTTATTGTTTACAGAAAACGTTTTCGTCCAGCGGTTTCATCGAGTACACAACATCACGTGAGTAAAAAATGACATGACAAAAGACAAATCGGAATTAATTACAGTTGAAATGCGGTTAATACGGAAGCCATCGGGATGAGACGCAGTGTCCGTAATAACCGGGTGTCCATATTAACCGGGTGTCCGTAAGGCCGGGTTCCAATGTAGCTTAATCATTGTAGCTTGCAGTAAATTGTTATTGCAAGAAGAAGTGAATTATGCATTAGGTGTATATAGATGGAAAAGCGCTGAAAATCCGCTTCCTCGAACTGTTCGAAATACATCTGAAGCATCTCCAGCGGAAGTAGTCGTCTTTACTCGACCCAGTCCGCACGCGGTCAAACCTCGTGTTCATAGTCGTTTTCCAATCTGAAGCTCTCTAATGTCTGATTTAAGGCTGTTTGGAGCGATGTGATAAATATGCTTTATTTTACAGCTAAAGAAGCAAATGGAACTGGAGGTTCAGGCAGCATGGGTACTATAGCAGGAGTAGTCATTGCGTTAATCTTTATAGTTATAATCATCTCTCTACTTGTATACTACAAAAGGTAGGTATTCTTGTATCGTTAACAAAACTTCCCATCAGGCATTGCGCACCGCGATTATCATTGCCGCCATGATGGTAACGGTTCGCAAAGAACGATGGGAAGCCTAATCAAAATATACTAACAAATATTATTAACAAATATATACTCCAAAACTTGATATTCTCGAAAATTGCTCAACAGAAGAAAAAGCGAAAATACGGGGCTCGAGGAGGAGAGACTGGAGTTGGATGAGATAGACAATGCAGGTAAATGTTTATTTATATACCAATACAAGCACATATGTAGCCCAAGCCCTTCTTCGGGGGAGCAACGTGTCCGCCATTTTGGAGAAAACTAGCGATGCATCATGGGAGACTAATAAGAAGTAGACTAAATAAAATGTGGCGGAAAATGGAGTCGGAAAACACTCATTAATATGTAACAGATACAATATGAGCGGCCATACTGAATGATAAATACAATACATTTCAATTCCCATACAGAACGGTTGTGAATCAGTTGTATCAGACTTATCATATGCACAAATGTATAATATCATGTTCTACTATAATTTTCAAGATACCAGTAAGTTTGGCCGAGAAAATCAAAGTTAAATTCTATGCAAATCAGACGATTTTGTATCAGAAATACAAGCTCTGCCACGGCTGTGATTTATATTGTGCTTTCCTCATGAATTATTAATGAATGTGATATGGTTCGGTATTACCTTATGTCGTAATGATGGTATCACTTATACTATTGGTTATGCCTTATGCTTTCTTTGCACTGAAAACAAAGAAACGATATCTCTCATGCTCGCTTCTGGGTTAGCCATTCTTCAACATGTCCAATAGTTCAGTGTGTTTATGCATAGTTACGTTTGATTGATTGACTGTAACTTCTGCTGCATCTTCGTATTAAGAAGTCGACGGTGGTCACGAACAAAAGCTAGCGATCCCCGTGAAAGACTTGAAGAGTCACTACACACGTATGCATGCTGACTCTGATGCACTCTTTGAAGAGGAATACAAGGCAAGGCATATATCTGTCTATCACTCCATCCATCCTTACACTCATCCACCCACCCACCCATCCATTCATCCACCCATCCATCCATATATCCATCCATCCATATATCCATATATCCATATATCCATACATCCATATATCATATATATCCATATATCCATACATCCATATATCCATATATCCATATATCCATATATCCATATATCCCCCAATTCAGTTATTCATGCATCTGTCCACCTGACCGTAAACTGGAGCCTGGATTTCACTACGAGACAAAACGGACGTATCAAAAAACGTATCAAAACGGACCGACGCAAAAATAAGCGCAGGAACCAAAACAATGTCAGAGTTTTGCAATTATAATTGCGTCAGGGCCGTTTCCACAACGATGACACCACAGGTGAGCCCAAGCAATAAACATGTACTGCAGTGAAACTAAAAATTAGAAAAATAGAAACGTCAAAGAAATGAAAAATGGCTTTGCATCTTGTTGTATTATTTGTAGATAAAGTCATTTCAGGTAGCTTTATCCACATTAATTAGACGCTGTTTTTTATTATTGTTTAAAACAGCGTCTAATGTGAATAAAACTACCTGAAATGACTTTATCTACAAATAATACAACAGGATACAAACCCATTTTTCATTTCATTGACGTTTTTGTTTTTCTAATTTTTAGGTTCACTGCAGTACGCGTTTATTGCTTGGGCTGCCTGTGATGACACGAGGTCTCTCATTGGCGCTTTCGCTTATGCTTGCGTCGTCAGTGAGAACTGCACTGGTGCCGTCACTGAGGCTTCATAGCTAATTTAACCTGCACTGGATTGAAAAGGAAAATAAGGACGAGATTGAAAGTATTTTTCACTTATTGATTCCTCTATATATTAACAATAATCTGTTTATATGTAGTCCATTAACAACTACTGTGTCTACTGTGACTTGCCTGTCAATAATTATTCATTAATTCCTCTATTTATTAACCTATTTATTAACCCTATTTATTTGTAGTCCATTAAAGAACCTGTGGGTGCAACTGCTGCCTACTGTGAATTGCCTGTCAATAATTACTCATTAATTCCTCTATTTATTAACCTATTTATTAACCCTATTTATTTGTAGTCCATTAAAGAGCCTGTGGGTGCAACTGCTGTCTACTGTGATTTGCCTGTCAACAAGCTCAAGAATAGATATGGAAACATTAAAGCATGTAAGAATATATACTGCATGCTTCTTACACTCAGTTCATAGAAAACGCTTAGACTATTCATATAGCTTGGTAGCTTCGGTATTATTGGTCCGTCGGTGGTTTATAATCAGGGGGTCTTATACCCTGGATTTTACGGTATTTGATGTTTATGAAAGCTATTGCCAACTTATCAGTCGCAACGACCTTCGTCCCGAGTGGTTACGTAGGTGCTGCCTTTGTAATTACATCTACAAATGCAATGGAGGGACGCAAAAGAACCCACACCACTATTCGACTAAGAGTAGGGCACGAAGTTTCCTGTGTGTGTGGCCTGACCTATACTACTAAGTGTACCGATTAGTGGAGCACTTGTGCTCTGCTAGAAGACTAGACACTCAAATAAAGTTATTATTATTATAGTAGTAATGAAATGGTTGTCAATTTGATACGTATGATATTAGCAAAACAGCTAGTGACTAATGACATCGTTCATTGACAGATGATCACTCAAGGGTCGTGTTATCTACAATCGAAGGCGAACCAGGTTCGGATTACATCAACGCTAATTTTATTGACGTAAGTTATCCTTGTGAATTATAGTCGTTTTCGTAAGAGTGGGAAACCTACGGCACGGAGTTGCGGTCATGGTACGGAGTCGAAGACATCTTTTCAACCAATCACAGCACGCGAAAATGTTGCTCAACCAATCAGAATGCTTGGACACGGCACGGTACGAACAGTAAATAATTCCCACTCATACAAAAACGATTCTGTGAACACTCCGTACATCAATATCCTTATTTAGTATGATATATACTATTTTAGATGAGACTATGCGTATGCGTAGATGTAATGTCATATAATAATAATAATCATATCCCTCTCTCTGAGCAGCTTGCCAATAGAATCGCGTGTTATGGATATGATGGAATGCAGTCTCATAGACTATTAGCCATGCTTATATAAAAAGCTAGGAGGAGAAATGTTTATCACACTTTGCACTATCATTTTGTTTAAGCTGCTCTTGCTTACTACTTGCATAGCGCGAGCTTTTGGAGTTGCGAGGAAAACTGGGAACTAATAAGTTGCGCGGATAATTGTGGGACTGTTTCAGGGGACGCCATTGATCTAAACTGTTTGGGACTCTGAGACTTTATTTAGGAACAAGACCATTGTTACTTACATCATTACTTATTCTTGTTCATGTACATAATTATGTTATTTCTACCTGATGATGGTGTAAGTATGTCACCGACAGGTTGTATTTTCATATCCTTGGTGATGATATTAATAATAATAATAATTTTAATTTATTTATATAGCGCTATTTCCAATAAATTGCCCAATAGCGCTTTACAATGGGATTAATCTAAATAAAACCCATATCACAATCGTTGTTAGTTAGATCATTGATCTATTTACTGTAAAACATGGGGAACATTGTTGTGTGCCTAAGGGCGCCTAGTTCAGACGTCGTGCTAATCATGAGCCGTTCTCATTTCAAACAATAGATAATGAGGCGGCTTCTTTTGAAGTAATTAAGAACGGCTCTTGGAATAATACTTTATTTTTTAAAAGACGCATTTCAAAAAACTCAATGCTTTTTACAAAAAAAATACGGCGTTTGTCACTTTGATTCACTAAATTTGCATCCTTCGACTTCGACATGGCAAGTAGTCACTATGTAATGCATGTTCATATTGCTGTATTCTTCTTGAAAAGGTTTTTTATCTATGTTTGTTTGTTTCGCAGGGATACAGTAAGAAGAACAGATACATAGCAACTATCGGTTAAGTATTGCTTTCTAACAAAAGCCATTAAGTTATTATGCTACATCTTGTGTTCATTTTACTGCGATTCTCAGTATTATGCGAACTCAGACATTCAAGCAGTCGGCTGGAACTTGGTTTTTCGCTGCCGTCAATCAACATAAAAAATCAGTAAACTTAAAAAGAATAGTCAGAAGACCCACCAAATGGAAACCAAATATGATTTTGAGCTAAATTATGGATCATTTGGTCGAAGAATGTATTTAGTTTTGAATTTGTTTGAGTTTTGAATATGATTGACGGTAGCGAAAACCCAAGTTCCAGCCGACTGTTTGAATGTCTGAGTTCGCATAATACTGAGAACCGCAGTAATGACGGTACTAATAGAAAGCAATTACTTGGTGAAATATCGTTGCTAACTATATGCCAATTGTCAAACCATGTTATTGTTACAGGGCCAACGCCTTCGACGGTCATTGACTTTTGGCGCATGGTGTGGGAGCAGAACTCGCCAATAATCGTCATGTTAACAAAACCAAACGAGAATGGAAAGGTAACCATAGCGACGGGAACGACATTGACAGTCGACATTGCTATTCCTAAAACCTCGTGTAGAACTTAACCGAAAACGTAACTGAAAACAACAACTTGATCGAATCGCAAATAGAACACCACTTACGCCATTAGTCATAGTCATACTGCTGTTTCAAAAACGGTGTTCGCGGTGGACCGAAAGGTTAGGAATTTGGTATTTTAGTTCTCTACACAATTAGTGTGTATTTATGCTTACTGCGATTCTCAATATTACTAGATGCGAACTCAGACATTTACATTTAAGCAGTTGACTTGTAATTTGGTTTTTCGCTTCTGTCAATCAACATATAATAACAGAAAACTTAAATATAAAAGTCAGAAGACCCACAAAATGGAAACCAAATATGATTTTGAGCTAAATTATGGATCATTTGGTCGAAGAATGTATTTAGTTTTGAATTTGATTGACAGAAGCGAAAAACCAAGTTCCAGCCGACTGTTTGAAATGTCCTGAGTTCGCATAACATTGAGAACCGCAGGAAGTTCCTTGTTAGCACGCTGACGCGTGTTAGTAATGTTACCACAAATCGTCATTATTACGGGAAAATTTACTATTTTCAGATTTAAAATAAATGTAACATTTTCCATGCTTCTTGCTGGTCTTGGTGCGTTGACTTGAGCGTATTTACCGACATCAATGATTGAACCAGCTGTGCATGTTTAATTCGCAGGTCAAATGTGAGCAGTACTGGCCCGATGGTGAGCCTATGACATACGGCCAGATCACAGTGACTCCAGAAGAGAAGGAAGAACTGGCAGACTTTGAAATCAGAAAATTCCGCTTACAAAAGGTACAACGATATTGCTGGCATTTGGCAGCGAACAACGTTTGAAACTTTTGTGTTAAATATCTGATTTTAAAATTTAAAATTTAAAATTTGAATTTGAATTTGAATTTTTTTTAATTTAATTTACAAATTGTGCAGAATTCGCAGCCCCAATTTGCACCAAGGATTGTTACCCACTTTTTCTTCACTTCCTGGCCCGATCACGACGTTCCTGACTACGCTACAGGTTTACTGGAATTATGGAAAAGAGTTAAAAAGAAACAACTTGGAGATGATAGAGGACCAATGATTGTACATTGCAGGTTTGATATTATTGTATGCTGTTATATTCATTCATTCCATTCATTCATTCATTCATTCATTCATTCATTCATTCATTCATTCATTCATTCATTCATTCATTCATTCATTCATTCATTCATTCATTCATTCATTCATTCATCCATTCATTCATTCATTCATTCATTCATTCATCCAACCATTTATTTGTCCTTTCATTCATTCCTCCATTCCTCCATCCATCCATCCATTCGTTCATTCATTCATTCATTCATTCGTTCATTCATCCTTTCATTCATTCATCCAACCATTTATTTGTCCTTTCATTCATTCCTCCATTCCTCCATCCATCCATTCGTTCATTCATTCATTCTCTAATTTATTCATTCATTTATGTATTCAGTTCATCCATCTATTCATTCATTCAGTCGTTTAGCCGTTCGTTCATCCATTCTTTCAGCCTTCCATTCATTCATCCATTGATTAGATACATTTTATTTCTACACGGTGGTTCATTAATTGATTCATTCAACCTTTCTTTCATTCATTCATTCCATTCATTCAATCACTTGCATATTTAGTCATTCATTCATTAACTTACTATCTCTCCATGCTTTCCTTTATTTTCATAGTTTTCTTTGTGTTTTTGTATTGCTCAGTGCTGGTGTGGGTCGTACAGGAGCCTTTATCGTTATCGATGCGATGATGCAGCAAATAGAATCAGATGGAGAGATAGACGTGTTTATTTACGTCACTAAGTTACGAGCGCAGAGGAACATGATGGTACAAAGGCCGGTGAGTCGCTGCGTTATCATGAACTCGTTTTCAATCGAATTGTTTTTTGTTCTGAATTTCATGATTGAATAATTGATTGATTGTTTGATTTGTTGATTGATTGAATGAATGATCGATTGGTTGATTTGTAATTGGTTGATTGAATGATTGTCGATTGATCGATTGAATGAATGATCGATTGTTTCATTGGTTGATTGATTGATTGATTGAATGATCGATTGGTTGATTGGTGCTGCGTTGGTTGTTCGATAAATTGTTTGCTTTGGTTTATTTGGTTTGTTTGGTCGATTGAATGATTGCTCGATCGATTGATTGATTGATTGCATTGAATGACCGATTACTAGATTGAATGGTCGATTAGTTGATTGGTGCAATGGTTGATCGATAGCTTGTTTGATTTGCTTGGTTTTGGTTTGATTTGGTTTGGTTTTGGTTTGGTTTTGGCTTTGGTTTGGTTTGGTTTGGTTTGGTTTTGGTTTGGTTTGGTTTGGTTTGGTTTGGTTTGGTTTGGATTTGGTTTGGCTTGGTTTGGTTTGGTTTGGTTGATTGATTGAATGACCGATTGCTAGATTGAATGATATATTAGTTGATTGGTGCGTTGGTTGATCGATGGATTATTTGATTGATCATATCGGTCGATGTATTTGTTCATTCTAGACCCAGTACGTGTTTATTCATCATGCGATTCTAGAAGCTCTAACATTTGGAAACACAGAAATCGATGTCCAAAATTTGAGGGCAGAGCTTACGAAACTTAAACAGCGTAATCACCAAAAAAACTCTGATGGTCTTGAAGATCAGTTTGAGGTAAAGTGTATTAGCCACTTTAGAAACGAGTGAAGTACTGGGAACGAGTTTTAAGAATTAATCTAATTAAAAAATGAATTATTACAAAGTTTCAAAAGGTTTTGTTAGATATTGAACGAGTAACAGCTTTCCAAAAATCACAAAATTTACATTTCTTTGTAATTTTTGCAGTTTTTAAATGTCTGCAGTTCAGTTGCTGCTTCTCCAAACCCAATCAAACTCCTAAAAATTACTAATTATGACATGCTCTTTCATTTTTTAATTATATTAATTCTAAAAACTCGTTCCCAGTCCTCCACTCGTTTCTAAAGTGGCTAATTGTATGTTCTATGAATCCTACCTCTCTCTCTGTTACTAAGGTAACAGAGAGAAAGGTAAAGTTTAATGCTCAGTATGACATGATCATGAAAACTAGCTCATATTGTCACAAAAACGGCAATGAGTAGAATATATTTTGAAAATTGTAACATCACAGAGGTATCAGTGCATTTCTTTATTGAATATTTTTTTTCGTAAATCATATAAGATGGTTTGAATACTTTAGCAATAAAAAGCCGTTATGGGCGTTTTTGATGAGCTTTTCTAAAAATGTAACGCACAGGTTTGAATATTGTAAAAACATGAGGCATCTGTTCGTTTGTTTTCTTGATGAGGGTATTGTTTACCTACAATGTAATATATGACGTATTCTTTCCTTGATTTTGTTCAGTTACTAAACGGTGTGGTAGAAGATGACTCATTTGACTTCACTACAGCTGTTCAGCCACGAAATACCAAGAAAAATCGTTATACAAATATTCTTCCTTGTGAGTATGAATACCAATGATTAATATATAGTACATACAGCTTATTCGTTGGTTTGACTGAATACTCATGCATGAATTTCTCGATTCTGATTTGCTAAGAACAGTGCAATTAAACGCTAATCTACTACATCGATATAACATTTTTTATATTTTTATATTAGTTATTTTAGAGTAGAAATTTAAATTATATTAGTAATTTAATTAGTATTTATAGTAATTATTTATATAGTATTTAGAACGTTTTATATACATAGTTTTAGTTTTAGTTTCATTGCTTTGTACACGACCCCACAAGCTTTTCAGCTTTAGTTTTAATCGTGTATAAATAAAGTTATTGTATTGTACTGTAGTGTAATTACAACTCAGGCGATCTGCACTGCGGTGCAAACTTCAAGCTACGAGTTCACGCAATTTCGCACTTTTTGAAAAACACACTCGTTTAAATTACTCCCAAATAGCGCTCGAGACCATGTGATTACCTGTACTAATATATGCATGGATATTTCGCGAGTTGCGCAGCACATCGGGTAAAAACCGACAAGTAATGACATTTCCACGATCCGCTAGTCTTGTTTGCCAAACCATCGAATAAGACATTTGTTATTCCATTATTTTTTTCAGTCGAGAGGACGAGGGTCACTCTGTCGACTATCCCTGGCAAGGATGATGCAACGTACATAAATGCGAGTTACCTTGAGGTGAGCATCATTACCAAATATGGTGTCCTATATAGACCAGCATTTCTTCAAGAGAATGGTACCTGGAACGCTGTTGAACAATCTAGTAGCGTTCAGGTTTAGGTTTTAGTTTTAGTTTTATGTTTAGAGGCCTCATTCGGCACCAGTAGCTTAGGCTCTAATCCCGAAAACCAGCTTCACTGCTGGCACTGAGGGTGGTCACTGCAAGGGTTTGTTGCGTCCTCATCTGAGAAGACGTGGAACTCTAACCATTTGTAGATGTAATTACAAAGTCAGCATCTTCTCCTCTCAGCATCGACCTTACAAATGGTGGTCATTGATGGTCACTTGCCACGGTTTATAGCGTCTTCATCTGAGAAGACGTGAACGTCTAACCATTTGCAGATGTAATTGGTAGCACCTTCTCCTCAGTTGACAGAGAAGACGTGAAGGTCTAACCATTTGTAGATGTAATTACAAAGGCAACACCTTCTCCTCTCAGTGTTGACCTTACTAAGGGTAATCACTGATGGTCACTGCCAGAGTTTGTTACGTCCACATCTGAGAAGACGTGATAGTCTAACCATTTGTAGATGTAATTACAAAGGCAGCACCTTCTCCTCTCTGTGTTAAAAGTGTTGACCTTACTAAGGGATAATACTCCAATAAAGACAATAGTTGCAATGATCAATGATTCCATCTACCAGGGATACCAAGAAAAGGTTGCATACATCGCTACTCAAGCGCCTTTAGAAGACACTGTTAAAGATTTCTGGAGGATGATCTGGGATACGGAAAATAGTTATATCATAGTCATGCTTTGTAAACTAGACGAGCCTTCAAAGGTTAGTAGTGTGTACTGCAATAACAAACAAACAAATACACAAACAAACAAACAAGTAAATAAGTTGCCATTGCTGATGGCGGAGATTGTAGTTAAAATTGAATGTATGTTTTTTTTTGTCTAGTTACCATTAGTACAATACTGGCCTTCTAAGGGTAGCGTTAAGTATGGATCTCTGCTGGTGGATACTCGCAGCCAAGTGGTACAGAAAGAGATGACTATTAGAGAATTAGTGCTACAAATACCGAGGTTTGTTTACTATTTGCATGACGTCTCTCATTCCCATTCATTAACTAAGCTAGACAATCATTTGATTAATGGATTAAGGATTCAGCCATCAGCCAGTCAGCCAGTCAGCCAGTCAGCCAGTCAGCCAGTCAGCCAGTCAGCCAGTCAGCCAGTCAGCCAGTCAGCCAGTCAGCCAGTCAGCCAGTCAGCCAGTCAGCCAGTCAGCCAGTCAGCCAGTCAGCCAGTCAGCCAGTCAGCCAGTCAGCCAGTCAGCCAGTCAGCCAGTCAGCCAGTCAGCCAGTCAGCCAGTCAGCCAGTCAGCCAGTCAGCCAGTCAGCCAGTCAGCCAGTCAGCCAGTCAGCCAGTCAGCCAGTCAGCCAGTCAGCCAGTCAGCCAGTCAGCCAGTCAGCCAGTTTTCAATATTGAATTTAACGGTCGTTTGTTGTCATTCGTTTTTCATATAGACTGGTGAAGTTCGTAAATTCTTTCACTTCCATTATATTGACTGGGAGGAAGCACGTGACCCGTCCAACCTGCTGTCACTCATAGATTTGATAGGTGCTGTGCAGAAAACAAGAAGACAACATGCACGACATCCAATCGTTGTGCATTGCAGGTACCAGTAGTTACCAGGCACCTTCTTCGTCTAATCACTCATTCTCTTACGTAATGTAGTGATGCCATGGCAAACAGTTGTCTCGAATGTTTGTTGTTTTAACTGACGTTTCAATCACTTGCTCTTTTTCCCTGACGAAATCGACCACCCATAAGCTTGGAAAGATTCTCCAATAATGAACTATCCGAGTTTCCTCATGCTCAGTTTAATATTATTTTGGGGATATGGAATACTTCACACTCGTTTACACTGCCGGCGATGTTGTTGCGCGATTTCATTGAAGATTACGATTTCATTGCAGCTCCAAGTCGCGCATGTAAATTAACGACGATTTCGCGGCGACTTCCCTGCGAGAAAGTGCGAGTGGACGAGCAAGCAAGGCCAACCCGAGATAAATACATGCACACTTTCAATTTGATTGTGTATATGTACAGCTTTCTGAATATTGCATGGCTGCAAACTCGTATAGGTCATCATACGGTTTCAAGGTCAATTTGGAAATAATTTCATAAGTGTGTTTTTCAAAGAGTGTCAAAATTGCACGAGCCCGTAGGAGTAGGACGAATGTAATTTGAGCTCTTTGAAAAACACACGAGTGCAAATTAGTCCACATTGAACGAGAAATCGTATCATTACCAATGAATAATATTCATGTAAAAAATATTTGCACAAATTACCTTCATTCTGCCAAACAGAATCGATATTTTTTTCATGGATATTATTAGTATAGGTAATAGGCATGGTTTGTAGTGATATTTGGGATAAATACCACGAGTGATATTTCAAAATTGTCACAAATTTCACTCGCCTACAGCTCGTGAAATTTTGTTGACAATTTTAAAATATCACTCGTGGTATTTATCCCAAATATCACGTACAACCACCATGCTATTATTTGTTTATACCACTATCTGAAAAATAGGTTTGCAAGCAACAGTACACGCTCGATTGAACTAACACAACACAGCAGTCAGCTGTGAAAAAAACATAGCAAATCTGTGTTCTTATAACGATCGCTTTTCGAAGTCAGACAAAGAATGAAAACACAGAGTAAAATGTGATCTAGGCTTCAATTATTACCTTTTACAGTGATCTTTCTTTGATTTTTGACAATGGCTAAAAACACATCACTTAATCGTCAATCTAGTATCGATCGTTTTTCGCTGCTTTCTGCATAGTCATCCAAAGAAAAGCTTCTTGAAATGCTAAAACATCTTCCATGTGTATGTACTTTTGGCTTTTGGTGCTTTTGGGCCTTGTTTATGGTTCATTTTTTGTCTTTCAGCACTGAAAACATCCTTAATTTGGTTTCGTCCGCCATTTTGTTTCCATGAAGCAGAAAAGTGGTTACCATGGAAACTGTAATTTTCACATGTGGTATTTCAAATTACGCTGAAATACCACTGCTCTCAGTCAATCAAATCGCTGAAATTTTTCAGATAGTGGTATAAGCAGTGAAATAGACGCTAGTCCCCATGCACGATAAGCAGCCATTGAAGCTGCTCAAATCGCCCGACAGAATCGCCAGTGTAAACCGGTCTTTATATTATCGCTTATTCGCGGATATTATTCTTGGTGTTAGTGATGGGATAGGTCGTACTGGAGCGTTTTGTACACTGTTCACCTCGCTCGAACGAGTCAAGTTAGAGGGCTACTTGGATGTCTTTATTACAGCAAGACTGTTAAGAACGCAGCGTCCAGGCATGGTGAAGACATTGGTAAGACGTCCGAAAACTACACTAATTTAGTTTTATTTTCATCACACAATTCTGCATGATTGATTGGAAAGCCGTCTTCGTATTTTTTTGACGGGTTTCCTGTGGTAGTGCGCGCGCCATATTTGGGCTTCCTGATTTTTACGGTTTCACGCTCCGAGTCGCCTTCATTTTCGTTTATGTCCACTGCACTGTCACTTTCTCGCTCACGTTAACATCCACGTCGACCAATCTATGCCTGCCTTTTCTTAAAATCAGGAAGCCCATCAAAAGCGCGCATAGAAATTGTTGTCTGTAATAATTGTCTTACAGACGGTCAGTCATGGCAATTAACTTTCTTGGTATGACCTACTTTCAGGGACAGTACAGAATGTGCTACCAAGCAATCCTGGCTTACTTGGAGTCCTTTGAAGAATCACAGTATCAGAATTTTATGTAGACAATTAATAAGTATTGACAAGAGAAAATAAGGGGGCAGAGAGAAAGTCTCGGGGCTTGATGTAGCAAAGCCACACAGATGGCCTTTTACTGAATATTTTACTTTTTTTTCTATATGTCTGTCATATTTTGTAGAAATAGCCCTGTTGAAATTAAGATATCCCAAGTGTCCCTCTCTGCCCCCAGTTTTCTCTTGGTATTGAATACTTGAAGTAGTTATTCACTACAGTCGTTCAAGTTCACGTACGTACGTTTATCTTGTTGTTTGAGCAAGCACAACTCTATCGATTTATACTCTACCAAAGCATGAGTGGTACAACATTGCGCGCAATATGATTGCAGTGTGTGTCCAACCCTAGTTGTTTACTGAAGTACAATAAATAAATAAATTACTTCGTTAACGCGTATCAAGTGAGTTAGCAATACTGCCAATTGGGGATATGACGTACTCGCATATGATTGCAGTGTGTGTCCACCCCTAGTTGTTTTCTGAAGTACAATAAATAAATAAATTACTTCGTTAACGCGTTTCAAGTGAGTTAGCAATACTGCCAATTGGGGATATGACGTACTCACATACCTCTTATTAGTGTCGTTTTCGTATGAGTGAGAAGTAGTTACGGTACGGTTCGTGCTGTGCGGTGAACGTGCTGTCTAAGCATTCTGATTGGTTGAGCAATGATTTTGCGCAGTTTCCCACTCATAGGAAAAGGACTCTATATAGTATATACACTAGTTCGTTTTTGATGAAAGGAGGAAACTGATCAAAGTACCCAGAGAAAAACCCTCGAAGCAAGGGAGAGAGTGAACTTAACAAACTCAACTCACATAGTAATCAAGTAGCCAATTGCAGAGACAGGCATGATTGTCAGTTACACACTAATTAGCATAATTACTATGTTCTTTTTTTGGAGGGGAAGAAAAGGGAGAGGGGAGGGAATTTGTTTTTTTATTATTTCCACTGCTAAATTCTAAATACTCTGAATAAATTAACAAACAAATAAAGAAAATGACTACACAACAAATAAGAAAGCTAACAAACAACAATCAAAACCCTTTTTCCTGATTTTTATTGGTTTCTTTTCAAGCTAACTAGTTAAGAAGACCAGGGCGTTGTGGCACACATTGAATATGACTTATTAAAAACATTCCATCTGTCAAATCTTGTCTGTTTTCAAGTCGTTTCTGAAATTAAGTGAACAGAAGGTGATCTTAAGGTAATGTGATCGTACCTTCGTGCGCATCATTTCTGCGCATGTATTTTTATTGGGTGGGCTACCTGTGGTAAGACCTTTCCAACATGGCGGACACGAGAACGTGTACAGCATATCGGTACTCAAGGAGGATAATATTACAAATCAGTTCTAGTTCGGTGACCTACCCTGATTTTTTTACTGCATGCGTATGTATACTCAAGCTACAAAATATCAAGGCATGTCAAGCCAATTCAGACGTTAGTTTAAAGTGCTACTATGATGAAATTCGTACCATTGCTACTGAAATAAATTATTAATTATTCTTAAAATTGTCATTTTAGCTCCAAGATAGCAGTTTTAGTTGTTTTCAAGTCGATATAAGAATAAAGGAGTGAAATATTGCACTCTCAAAACAGTTGAAAAAAGATACCAAAAAGATACCAAAAATAATTAACTGTAACGAAGAAGAAGAGACGCAGGCAACCTCTGACTGTTCCAAATAATATATTAACGTTTCGGCAATTTCAGCCTTCTTCAGAAAAATATACTAATAATCATGAATATGTACAGGGATAAAATTGATAAAAATGTAAAGATTACCTACTGTGTTATTATAAGTAATACCATGGCACTGAGGGATATTAGTGATTAAATGTCCCCGAAGCCGAGGGGAAGTTTAGTGGAAGTCCCGAGCCTCCGGGCGAGGGACTTTTTACTAAACTTCCCGAGGCTGAGGGACATTTAATCACTAATATCCCGAAGAAGCCATGGTATTAGTTTGTAATACCATGATCACCGAGGAAATGGACAAAAATACAGGCTTGAGTTTAACGGCGCAAAGGAGAATATATTATAGTGTTTTGTGAAAGAGTCTTGATTAGACTGTACTCTGGGGAATGCTTCATGTTGCACATCTTTGTTTCGTTTACACAATAAAAGAGTATAAATTAGTTATAGTAAGGAGTACCTGAAGGTAAACAGATCACATTAAAAATGGCGGAAGGTCGGTTTACTTTTGTGAGAGATGACGAAGTGGAGCAAGTAAGAGAAAATACGGTTCCTCAAAATACTAAAAAGCACATACAGAAAAAGAGGAAAGTGCCAACTCATTGTGTGAACAAATAACAGAAATAGGTCTAATCAAATATCCTTTGAATTCAACTTTTGTGAATTTCCTTCTATTGCGCATGCGGTTAACGATGTTGTGGATATCAAAATACCACTGTATTTTGAGCTTCACACATCCCACACGTCTTGAATGCTCGAGTCGTCATAAGTAGAGGAGCGATTAAATACTATTTGGTTTGCTCTTGGGTCCCAATGATTGTGTGTACACCTGGTGTATGATGAGGGACTGACTTGCATCCTCATGCATAGTAATGAGGGATATTTAGTCTAAATGTCCCTCATGAATATAATCATGAGGGACATTTAGTCTAAATTTCCCTCATGATTGTATTCATGAGGGACATTTAGTCTAAATTTCCCTCATTACTATGCATGAGCGATGCTTGACTCAGAGCTTTCGCGAGGGATGTTCGTTGTTAAATGTCCCTCGTGGAACAATGAAAACCGAGGTGATCATGGTATTACAAGTATATATACGCTAAGGAAAACAAAGGATGATATAACCAATCACCAGGGGAAAATGCCCCAAGGAAACCTAAAGGGACCAAGTTACATCATCCTTTGTCAAACAACAATAATAAACGAGAAATATACGTGCGCATGCATGAATAGAAATCTAGATGAATAGTAGTGATAAAACCCTATGCCTGAAAATGAATTCTACGCTTCGACTTAAATTATTGCCTTTTGTTGAGGCTTTCTGGGCGTAAAGTACGAAGTTGCGTGGGCGCCCAGTAAGCTTCCCTAGTTAGCAGAATTATATCGTGATCACAATCAGTTTGAGAATGTTTTTTTCTTTTCTATAACAATGAAGTTAAAGTCATTGAGATTATGCGGGCTATCATTAAAATGGATGGCTACTTCGCAATTTGTTTGCTTAGTAACAATAGAAGATTTATGATTGCGAAAACGGACCTTAAATTGATTAGAAGTGGAACCGACATATCGAAGGTTGCATTTAGTACATGAAATAAGATAGATAACGTTGCTAGAAGTACAGCAAACAGATTGCCTATTATTGTAGGCACGACCAGTGGAAAAACTCCTAAAACAATCAGACTGAACCAAAAAAAAGGTTTTTGCATAGGTCGCACCTCTAGCCACACTTGAAGCACCCGTGACTGGAATTTACAGCTGTATTAGAAAGACCTTTTGTGGATCTAGAAGGTGCCAGTAATTCCTTAAGGTTCTTAGTTCTTCTAAAAGCTGTCATAATAGACTTAGGTGGAAAAATAGTATTTTAATACTATTTTTCCAAAAATATATATTATTTTAAATTCTATTTTTTTTAAAGAACAGTAGAATTGGAAATAATGCTAGCGCTGGAATGAGTCTTAATGATCTTAGAAATATCTGGGAGTCTGGGGTTGTAGTCTAAAACTAAAGGGAAGACCTTATTTTTACTTTTGTTCTCGGATTTAAGAATTGATTCCCTATCAACCGACAGTGCTTTTGAAATTGCTTTTCCACGAGGGCTGGATCATAGTTCTGGTACCGGAGATAAAATTTGTATTCACGGCATCTATTCTCCAGAGTCTCATTAGAAGAGCAATTTCTTTTTAACCTAAGAGCTACTATACAAATGACTATCGGTTGGCTTAGAATAAACATCGGTTGAAATAAACCCATTATGAATATGCAGAGTGAGATCCAAAACATTCAAACTATGTTGAGAGTAAACAACCTCAAACTTCATCCAATAGTTGTTTGTAGGTCGTGTTGTAATTCATAATAAGTAAATGCTTGTTTCATCGACCTTGAGTTTATTTTTTGAAATGTAAACCGAGCTTTCGAGCTACGCCTCATCTTCAGGATTACAATGTGTATGTAGGCGTCATTACAACGTTGAAAAAACTAACGGGGATGCGTGAGCAAACACAAAGCGCGCGAGGAAGAATCAAACAAAAGAAGAAAGAAACACGTAAGTTACGGTGCGCGAGCAAACATTTGATTTAGGTAAACCCAAGGTCCAAACATCAACTACATCGTCCCTGTATCTCCACCACAGATTTGGGTTTTTGCAGGGCCCCCAGACTTAGCCTGTATGTCTATCTCCCCCATAGCTAAATCGGCATAACTGCATGCATTTTTAGAGCCCATGGCCGTTCCATGTGATTGCAGAAAGTGATGGTTATCAAAAAACACACTATTATTAGATTCTAAGCAAATTTCTATAGCTTCGACAATACAATCAGTAGAAGGATGCTGAAGATCTCTAGAATCAAGAGCTTTCCTAGCAGCAGAAATGCCTAAATTATTATA
>JAUJYZ010000134.1:0-75808 GCA_033675265.1 Actinostola sp. cb2023 | reverse complement strand
AAACAGAGAAAAAAGTGATTAAAAATTATTTTCATATAAAATTAAATAAATTATTAACAACTCATGATGACAGTAGTATGGTGGTGTCAGTGAGTAGCAGTGGTGGTAATGACGATGATGATGATGGTCCAGTGGCATTGTGGTAGCAGTGGTGGTAATGATGATAATGATGATGATGACAGTGGTATAGTGGTAGCTTTGGTGGTGATGATGATGATGATGATGATGATGACAGTGGTTCAGCATAGTGGCGATAGTAGGAACCTGAAGCATCGAGGATGGAATGAACGACGACGACGTCAGAGAAACAATAGCGCTAATTACAAAATTCAATAACTTCTTGTTGGAATGTTTGAAATGCGCTCGATTTGTACTTAACCACAGGCGTTGGGTATAAACTACAGCGCAAAATGCATATGTTTGACCATGCAAAGAGAACGAGAACGTCAGTTCGTTATTTGTGCAGATAGTTGATTTCAGTCAACCGGACCACAAAAAGACGATGTCATTCGTGAAAGGCGGCGCAAATTTAGTGAAAACACTGAATATGAAACAATTATGAAAAGAATAAACAACAAAACACTTTATTCTAACTTCGTCATCCTCGACTTCGTCGTCCTGGTGCTTAAGGTCCCTAGTGGTAGCAGTGGTGGTAATGATGATGATGATGACAGTGGTATAGTGGTATAGTGGTAGCAGTGGTAGTAATGATGATGATGATGACAGTGGTATAGTGGTAGCAGTGGTGGTAATGATGATGATGATGACAGTGGTATAGTGGTAGCAGTGGTGGTAATGATGATGATGATGACAGTGGTATAGTGGTAGCAGTGGTAGTAATGATGATGATGATGACAGTGGTATAGTGGTAGCAGTGGTGGTAATGATGATGATGATGACAGTGGTATAGTGGTAGCAGTGGTGGTAATGATGATGATGATGATGACAGTGGTATAGTGGTAGCAGTGGTGGTAATGATGATGATGACAGTGTTATAGTGGTAGCAGTGGTGGTAATGATGATGATGATGATGATGACAGTGGTATAGTGGTGTTAGTGGTAGCAGTGGTGGTAATGATGATGATGATGATGATGACAGTGGTATAGTGGTGTTAGTGGTAGCAGTGGTGGTAATGATGATGATGACAGTGGTATAGTGGTAGCAGTGGTGGTAATGATGATGATGATGACAGTGGTATAGTGGTAGCAGTGGTGGTAATGATGATGATGACAGTGGTATAGTGGTAGCAGTGGTGGTAATGATGATGATGATGACAGTGGTATAGTGGTAGCAGTGGTGGTAATGATGATGATGATGACAGTGGTATAGTGGTAGCAGTGGTGGTAATGATGATGATGATGATGATGACAGTGGTATAGTGGTGTTAGTGGTAGCAGTGGTGGTAATGATGATGATGATGATGATGACAGTGATATAGTGGTAGCAGTGGTGGTAATGATGATGATGATGATGATGACAGTGGTATAGTGGTAGCAGTGGTGGTAATGATGATGATGATGACAGTGGTATAGTGGTAGCAGTGGTGGTAATGATGATGATGATGACAGTGGTATAGTGGTAGCAGTGGTGGTAATGATGATGATGATGATGATGACAGTGGTATAGTGGTGATAGTGGTACATGTAGCAGTGGTGGTAATGATGATGATTATTATTATTATTTCTCATACTCATTAATTATTCATGAGGTAACCAGCCAATCTGGTGCATCAAATCCGGTCACATGATGGACCTGGATACCCCGGAAAGTCCGCTCAAGAGTACTTTGAAATGGATTTCAAAGTCCAATGACTTTGAAATGATGGATTTCAAAGTACTCTTTCCTGAGTTCTTATCCCTCATATAACAATCATCAGGCCTTGGACAGAGTAGAGGCAATACCACTCTGTCCGAACTGATTAGATTCAATCTGAAAGCAGGCTCTACTTCATGCTACTCAAGAGTCCAACACGTGGGATACGATGTCCTCGACTCTGCGCATGAGCAGAGAATATGCAGACTGGAATTCTTGCTTTTCCGGGCTAAAATCTTGCAACTCTTTATTTATTGCCTTTAGGCCATGGCATGTAATTATTAATGAGTATGAGAAGTCGCCTCGGACTGGAAACCCCGTCTAGTCCTCATTCTCGGCTTTGAAACATTACTACTATGACAGTAGTAGTGGTGTCAGTTGTGATACTTACAAGATCTTAAGGTGAATAAGATTCTGAAATGCTTCACTAGTCACTGACTCAATCACATTATTACTGGCATTCCTAAAAGACAAGATAACAAAATAAACATTGCAAATATTCTATAATTCTTAAAATAATGACACCCATTCACAGAAGTTTACTACGGCTTTTCCTGGGTTTTCCAGGCTTGCTAGGAACTGGCAATAAAGCCAGCTACATTTGTACTTTCACACTCCCACTGGCTGCAATTCTGGCAAGGTCTTCGTGTAGCTACAAAAATTGTCCTGGCTATTGTTTTTTTATGTAAAAACAATCCATAGAACGACAATAGAACAATAGCCAGGACTTTTGTGCAGCTACACGAAGACATGACTTTTATGTAAAAACAATACATAGAACGACAATAGAACAATAGCCAGGACTTTTGAGCAGCTACACGAAGACCTGACTGCAATTCCTCAGGAAAATACAATAATTTTGGAGAGGTAAAATAACAACAACAACAAATCAAAGACACCCATGTTGTGAACACATTCAGTTTGTGCATCGAAAGTTTACATCCGAGTGAGTGATCGAGTGACACTTTCGATACAAAAGTCCCATCCCAATTAAACTTGCAGATTTGCAATCCATGAGTTGATTTGCAATCCATGAGTTAAAGGGGGGAGGAGGTTTCCTGATGCCAGAGTGGTCTAATCTTAACTATCCTCCAACTAATAGTACTCACCGGCGTATAAGCCGCACTCGCAGATAAGCCGCACCCCTAGTTTGGCAATGCAAATTTTGGAAAAAAAGTACATGTATTTGAAAACCGTCATGGTTTTCTGGTGAAGAGGTTTCTACTTACAAATGCACAAGTTGTGAGTTATTGCCAAAGAAAGGTTCAAGGTTTGGGTATGAAATCTTGCTAATTTGGTTGTTGTCAACGGATCTGAAAGGGAAACAAAAAGTGGAATTGTAAGTAAAAACAATTATAAATATTTGTAATAAAATAAAAAAAAAAAAAAAAACTAATATCAGAGTATCTTTCAGAACAATACACAACCTACATTGTGGTGTCCAATTACAAGGAGATCTTGGAAAAAAAGTTTTAATATAGAGCCATTCTAGACTACACTGTACATGTCGACTACACACAAGGTTCATTTGTCACTAGACATCCATCGCCATGTCCCCTAATGGAAGTGACAGCTGACCATACATACTATATACATGGCTGGAAAACTCAACAAAAGTTGGACCATTTCAACACGCCCTAAGAGTTCCATAATTGTGCATGTACAAGTATGTATTAGAGTCATTTTCATATGAGTGGGAAGTAGTTACGATAGGGTTCGTGCTGTGTCATGCGGTGATCATGACCATGCCGTGTGGTACATGTAACTGTGTGCCATACCATTTCCCACTCATACGACAATGACTCTAGTACTTAGCTTACAGATATAGCAGTTGCTCGGTGTTGAAGAAGGCAAGTCCAGGGAAAATCTTGAGTTTGTTAAAACTTAACGCACTGCAAAGAAACAACACAGTGAATGTACTGTCAATGTAAGTAATGATACAGTATTTTCCATTGTCTGTATTCTGTACCATGGGTTTCAGAGCTTAGTAATACTGTGGCTCTGACAACAATGATTCAGATAGGATGTCAAGAGTTTAACTACATATCATGTAACTAGTATTTTCTTGTTGACAGTCCATCCAAATAACATATTATATGGGCCTCTGTTCAGAGAAATCCAGGACCATTATTATTTTTTTCTATTTTTTTATTATTACATTTTTATTACATTTTTTTATTTATTTTACATCTGTAAGTGTAGTACAGTAATGGGCAACCTTTACAGATTAATTATTTAGATTTAGAAGGTTCAGATGATTCTGTACTTACATGTACGTCAAGTTTGGCAGGTTGAACCACTTGTCAGGAAACCAGTCAATCTCATTTTGCACCAAATTACTGTTGAGCAAATGCACATTGGATGAAACAGTCAACTTAAACAATGAAGTCTAGTCTAAAAGATTGACTTACATTCGTTCCAAGCTTGTGGGCAGTGCAGTGTAGTTGTGCTTCCATAATTTTATTTTATTGTTGTACAAGTCACTAGAAATAGAAAAGAAACACTTGTAAGCAATAGAAAATGTTATACAACGTTTTCAAAATTAAAATTCTGAAATGGCGGAAATTGAAAAAGAAGGAAGGAAGGAAGGAGGGAAAGAAGGAAGGAAGGAAGGAAGGAAGGAAGGAAGGAAGGAAGGAAGGAAGGAAGGAAGGAAGGAAGGAAGGAAGGAAGGAAGGAAGGAAGGAAGGAAGGAAGGAAGGAAGGAAGGAAGGAAGGAAGGAAAAAATATACTCACAGTTCCTTCAAGGCAGAATTCTTCGATAAATCAGGAAAGTCCTTCAACTTGTTATAAGTTAATTCACTGTAAAAGAAACAATAAACATTAATTTTGTATTGTAAATAATTCTGTTTTGGCCTGATATAATCTGTACATGTATGTACAGTATGTATTAGTAATTATTAGCCAAGGATGCCCAACTTTGAGTACACCATACACTGTAGTACCCAATGACATTATATTTGCATGGCAAATCAGAACTCTAGCTTTTGTCATATTGTATTATTTACATTTAAAAAAATTGAATAATTAATGCACAAAATACAATGAAAATCATAACTGTGACGTGTCTTAGATTTGTCCTACGTACTTTGCGTGTACAACTTTAACTTGGATTTCACATTATCTCATTGCGCTTTACAACTGATGGAGGACTTTTTCAGGCTGCATGCATATGGAAGGCGCCCATGGCAGCCGAGCAGCTTACAATCCTACATGTATATATCTCTCTTACTAACAAATGATATAAATTGCTATATTCATTAATTAGTACATACATGTAGTATGCATGCTAGTGCTCAATGAGAATACAAGACAAGTACAGTCGCACCCCACAATATGTGGACACCCTGTTAATTATATTTCTTGTTAAAAAACATCTCAACACAGACTCTGATTAACCCAGTCCCATTGGTGTCCATAGTAACAGGGATCAACTGTAGTGGCTTGTAGATACTTACAGAGTTTGCAAGGAAGTCAGATTCACAAAGATCTTGTTTCCAAGAGTTTCCAGTTGACTTTGGATTATTTTCCTACAATGACGACCATGATACAATGATTATATAATTATATACATGTAACATAACATAGATTTAAGCAATGGACAAATATGAAGATCTGCTGGGAGATCATCTCATCTTTGATTACACACTGAACACTCTGACGAGTAAAGAGTGCAATATTTCCTCAAAAAAAATTCCACATAAATTAAAGTGCCTACATAAAGTCCACATAAAGTGCCTACATAAAGTCCACATAAAGTGCCTTCCTCAGCTGTCTTCTTCGACTTCGAAAGATATACGATGTGCTACATGTAATCCGTCAAGAGTTGCTGGGTACCAGAAGTATTGCACAACTTTGCAGATTTCCGACACTGACACAAAAAATAAAAAATGGGTCTGTGTTTTTTAAACTTGTGCCGGCCAATGGCCTGGGCATGAGTAATAATATACTTTTACGTGCTACCCTCATTAAATAAAGTCCTAACCTTACCTTACCTAATAATAATAATAATAAATAATAATAATAATAAATCTAACAATAATTTCAAGACAAGAACAACAGTTTTGAGCTTAGGCATGTTTCGACATTACAAACGTCATCTTCAGTAATAATAAATGTACTTACACTGTGACCAAAGTTATTGGAAGTTCATTGATGACTGGTATGTTTCTGTTCAAGAGATGTCTGCATTTATAAAAGAAAGAAAAAAGAGAGAGATTGATCATTTAATTTAATACCAGCAATTATTAATGTTATTATTGACAGTTAGAGTGTAGACAGTGTAGAGTATGAGCAGCCATAATGTATGAGAATTACAATGCTGAGCCACACAATGTTTTACCTGTGGCTTGGCATTGTTATTCCCATAAATTAATTATGGCTGCTCATATTGTATCTGGCTTGTCTTATGCATAATTTGCAAGATACCAGTACATGTAAGTTTGATTAAGAAAATCAAAGACAATATTGTATCTGTTTTCCAAATTATGCAAATTTCATACCCTATCCCAGACTATAAGCAGCTCAAATTAAACCATACCCCATATACATGTACAGCTATTTCAAAAAGGGTTGGTGAAGCAGTACACTGTGAGGTTTTGTTGCATGTTGTATGTTGCATCCCAAGCCCGAAATGCACTATGGGCGATGTGAATGGAATCAGCGAAAGGTCACAACAATGTGAACTCTGGGAATTTTCCCAAACTTAATGCCTTCTGTATGCAGCCGGCATATTTTCTTCTGTATGTGCATGCTGGCGTTATATTTACATATGATCCACAATACACATCGGGCTTGGTATGCAACATGCAACATGCATGTATGCAACAAAATCTTCACCAACCTTTTTTGAAATAGCTGTATGTACTGTGCACAGTAGATACATGTATCGTGAAGCTAGGAACGCTTAAGAATCATAATATCTCAACATATATTTCATCTAAAAGAGTTACCATAGTAACGCTACGCGAACTGGAATCTATGTACTATTACTGTACAAACGAACTAAGTCTTATGTCATCAGTGACCAATCCAAGTTTACTCAGTCAACAAGCTGAACAAATACAGCTAACGTACTACTCAGGAACTTAGCATTTCTAAAGAATAATTACTTGACCTAAGACCTTGCGCAGTAGAGTACAAACTGCAATGCCACGTATATATTTATACCAACTTATGTATTATTCTGACGTATAGCATATTAGCATATGTTGACGTATTGCCATTATAAATAGAGTACACAAAGAGCTAGGACACACTTCACTTCAGTATGACTTAACATCCACTACCTTCAGTCCAGCTTAACCGATGTAACTCAAGTCCCAGAGCTTTCAATAAAGACCAGTACCACAACCAACTCTCTACTGTTTAAGCTAGTTTACACATGTACCCCTAGAGTTTATATAGGGGAGTTAATCCCTCCTTCCACAGACATAGATAAAATTTATAGACATAAGAGTACACATGTACAAGAGTGACAGGGGTGTGCGAAACCCTTCTTTAGGCGAAACCCTTCTTTAGGGGGGGGATTGACAGTTTTGCTTAGGGGGGGGGGGGGGGGGGGGGACTTTTTAGGAGGTTATTTTTGGGTCGTAATGTATTTTTGCCGAGAAGAAATGACTTTTTGGGGGGTTACCGTATGGAGCAAATAACATATTTTGAGTGGAGTTTTAGCTGTATTGGATGTTTTGGGAGCATCGGGAAAGATTTGTCACAAGTAGTCAGCTAGAATTTCGCTGGCACGCCCCCACATTCTAGTACATACAAACATGCCGACTCAAATTCAAGGTTTTTTGCAATTTTCCTCGTATAAATGCATATAACTAAAAATTTAACGACGGATTTAGTTTTTTTGATCTTTCGTGGACCATATTATTTGGTTATAATTGAAATTCGATGCAAAAAAGTACCGTATTTTTTTAGTTGAATGGGTCTACCTTACAAGAGAATTGGCGTGACATGACCTCAAACTGGCCTGTCAGCCCACATAAATAGCTTTTATTGAAACTACACAGGCCTAGTCATGAAATTAACTACGGATTAGCATAGCCCGCGCTTTTATGGACATTTTGATATACCAAATACATGTTAGTTCGTAAAATTTTCGCACCGTATTTCGGCCAGTTTTTATAGAGTCCCATACAGAGTATATACACAACAGCCTCGAAGCTCTTCCTAGTATTTATATCTATTGATCATTGTATTATTTTGACTCGATGTAAACTGCTGGGCATTCAAAAATATGATGTGTCAGGCTTCTCTGGTGTTGTTAGTATGACTATTGATAACAGCTTGTGCATTCGCCGTTGCACAAACAAAACTGATGAATCTGAGGGAACTGATAGCGGGTGGAAATACTCAATGCAAAGCAGTAGTGAACCCTTTTTCCATGCACAATTAATGTAACAAGTAAGTGTTATATATGTCGATGTATTAATCAGATCTAATCACGGCATGAAATTATAAAAGCAATAATCTATGACTAATATTAATATACCGAAGTGAAAAACAATCAGAAACTGACAGGAAAAAAAGAAGAATAAGAATTCGAAGGGATTCGCAGGGGCTAGGGCCGAAAAGACCAAATGTTCCAATTTGTATGCAAATCTTTTCCGATGTAAATATTATTTCTGCCATCATTTGCAGTCCTCTCTGAGTATCCCCCTGGCTTCATTCCTAACTCTCAGTGAATTTTACATTTAATAGTTTTACATGTAGTTCATCAAAATTCAAATAACGAATGATAACAATTTTTAAATAACTTTATACAAATTATTAAAACTTAATTTAATTATTACTCACTAACACTTCTAATAATATAGATGCAAAAATACTCAATTCTGATTGGTTGAGCACGGCCATGTTTATTACTCGGGCCCTTCCGAAGGAAGCCCGAGTTATAAAATGCGTTTTTCGGTAGTAGTAGTAGTCGTAGTTTTGTTCGGCTAAAGAATGACGAAAGTATGCGACGTATTTAATCGTATCGAGTTTCAAGATTACTCAGCAGATAAGAAAAAAACAACGACACACAGGAGTGCGATTGAAACAGTTTTTGGTTGCTCGTCGTTGCATGACTCGAGCTCGATAGAACATGCTTTCCTTGCAATTTCAGTACTGTGAACTTAATTACAGTATATCAGTAAAAACGTTAATAGCTTCAATCTAAATTTAGATTTAGACGAGAAAATACTTATATTTTGGCCCCTTGACCTCCGGTGCTTTCCCTGATTGGTTTGTGCTTTCTAATCTTTCTTGTCCAGACTTCATGTCTCCTTCGGCTTTAGCTCGACGTTAGCCTGCGTAGCTTAAATGTCACGGATCGTGGTCGAGGTGGCCTGGGCACTAATTAACCGAAATCTTGAAGGACTAAAATCAAGTTCAATGGGAGAGATGTGTGAAGCGGTTCAAATCTTCGAAATAAGTTGTATTTCATCGTCCTTTATACAGTGTAACCAATAATTTTGTTCTTCTACAATATTAATTCTATTCGTTGGGAAGCTTGTGGCCTTCTTTACTTAAAAACCCGATGAGTTGCAGAGGTTCGAAGAAGACATTCTCGAAGGCCTCGATCGGTTGTCGCCGACAAGAAGCTTGACAGGGCTTTGTGAAGAAAGCAATTACAATGCAATGTACCTTGGACTGTTTATGAGACATGGAATATACTGAAGACCTCGGGGAAATTTCAAAACGATTCAGCTATCGCTTCGTTTCTCGTTTCACTCGGAATATAACGTAGTCGTATTGACGGTTGGACTCGCACTTTGAGGTTGATCGAAGCGAGCTATTCTCACAAGGTTTGTTTCGTAATTGTTTTGATTTTTCCTCACAATTTATATGTTCTATTGGGGATCTAATTTGCTGTCATATTCTGAAAGTTCTGTGCGAATTTATTATAAAAGAATAAAAGGCCACAGCATTTGTAATTTCACTGTGACGACTTGTTGATTCAGTGATATTTGACAGCTTGAAGGACATCATTTAAACAAAGCTTCTGTTGAACTGGACTATACTATATAAATATCTGCAGTAATATTTATTTATTTGATCGGCTTTGGCACCAGTATCGGCTTTAGGCTTTCAATCGGTTTGTGATTGTTATTGTTATGGTTATGGTTTTTAACGCGCATGCGTCGGTGTGACATTGCCCCTTTAATATAAAACTAGACGCTCCGTGAGCGTTCACTTGGCGCGGTTGGGATGATCAGCTACATGGAACTCAGTAGCCAAGAGCTTTTCCACAGTCGATAATACCAGCTCAGAATGAGTATAAACAGCAAAAATACAATCGTAAAACATCCTTAGAATTTATGGAACTAATTCAGAAAATAGTGCAGAAAATAGTTAGAACGGAACTAAATATAGGTATTGCAGCGTGACTTACAAACGGTCACTCGTTGCGTGACTGTACTCGCTAGAACATGCATGCGTAATTAGCAGTATCAAGTGGTAGATTTTCTCTTCTCAGTTTTGGCGATATTCGACCATGGAGCTATTGTAATTATAGCCAAGAACTAACGAACTAAAGCTTAATAGTTGATCTTTAATCTCGACTTCATTGAAGTTCAGTAACTGTAAGATTACATCCACGATTCTATAAATCGCGTGTTTGCATAAGAAATACAAGGTGATTTTAACCTTGGCTGCTGATGTCCCTACGTCTACTGATATAAATACTGCTCTACAAGAGCAGAGAGAAATCATTGGAGGAATTTACGCTTCGTGTGGCGACTGTTGTTGCATTTTCTTGTTTTATATAGAACTGCCGCGTAGGCTATTTAAAACAGAATTTCCACGCTCAAAACAGGTCAGTGAACGGCAAAAATACAATCGAAATCAAAACGTCCTTAGATTTTAGGGATCTATTGCAGAAGAAGACGCTCAGTGACAAGGGAGACTATTTCGGTCGGTGACTCATAGATAAAGATCTCCGACTCTTGAAAGTACGCTGTCATACGTATTTAAACGTATTTGAGGTCACATCTTAAATCTAACAGAAGCAGCTTTTGATTTTTAATCGATAATTCCTTTCTGATTTCGAGATAAATCGAACAAGATTTTTTAATGTATAGGCAGAGACAGCAGATTGGTCGAGCTTTGTCACATCATACTGAATCAACTGGATGTTTAAAAATACGAAGTTCTAACTCATGATGGATGTTTATTTTATTCCACGTTTGAAAAATTCAGAAGGAAAAGGAATCGTAAAAATCTTACTTCAAAACTACATCAAAGCATTTAAGGCGAGCAAGGTAAATGTTCATAAATCGAGATCGTACATAGCCCTTCATCTGGCAGACATATAGTCTCCCTCGTCACGCAACTGTCAGTCATTGTCAGGTCTCTCCTCACGCAACTGACATTGTCCTTTTCATAAGCCCGAGTGTACGCTCATTGAGCGTCTTGTTACTCGGGCCCAGGCCGCAGGCCGCCCGAGTTAGAAAATGCGGATTTCGGTAGTAGTAGTAGTAGTAGTAGTAGTAGTAGTAGTAGTTTTGTTCGGCTTCAAAATGACGAGTATGCGACGTATTTAATCGTATCCGGAGTTTCAAGATTACTCCGCAGATTTGAAAAGATAAAGGAGACACAGGACTCAAGTAGATTATGAATCTTAGTTTTGAAAGCAGCTGTAGATCTTCAAGCTATTAAAAGGTCAGGATTCTAGTTCATCGTTCAATGACTAGAAGTGGTAAAAGGACTAGAAGCTCGCTTAAAATATTTTTTTTTTTTAACAAACGCGAGGCCGTTATCGGAACCATCTGACCTATGCAACCTCAAGACGTATCATGTTCGTACTCACCGGACTAATAGTCTCCCTCGTCACTCAACTGTCACTGATTGTCATGACGTCAGAGAAATTATATTGTATTGAAGAAGATGTCCTTGTTTTATTCGACGTTCGAACCGTAACTCGAACCCGAACTCGATTCCAAACTCGACGTTTCGGGATCTGAAGCTAGAGAGGGGGCCTTTACACAAACTCATCAAAATCAAATCAATTGAACTCAAAGTCAAAAGGTAATCAAATGAACTCAAAGGCAAATCAAATGAACTCGACACATACATGTATATACATAGTCTCCCTCGTCACGCAACTGTCAGTCATTGTCAGGTCTCTCCTCGCGCAGCTGACATTGTCCTTGTTCTTCAACCAACTGGCATTCATTTTCAAGTACTTCCTCGAACAACTGACATTTTCCTTTTCACAATGCCCGAGTGAACGCTCATTGAGCGTCTTGTTTTGAATAGTATGCAAAAATAAAGTAATTCGATGCAAAAAGTTGTTAATTCGGTGCAAATTACTTTGGTTGCTATGGAAACGAATGGCGTATTTTTGTAAGAAAATTTTCTCGCCTTTCAAAAGATGTCGGCAAAGGCTGACCGAGAACGGTTCCCAAATCTAAATTAAGAGGCTGTAATTAAACACGTAAAAGCTGTAAACTCAAATCAAATCACTGTTCTAAGATCGGCGATGTCCAGCTGACGGCCACAGAAGCGAGAAAAGCTAACTCGATGACTACGAAGAGGGCGACGAGCGTGAATTGAGAGAGCTTTAATACCTTTAGCCACTACTACCAGAAGAGCAAGCTGAAGAAAATGCCAACTGATAAACCACCATTCATATGAGTCCATTCTATCAACCCTGTTGTTGTCCATCATGGTCCACTGTCGTTCGGTAACGAAAGAGCCAACGAAATGCCAAGTGCTATTCGGCAGAATTTCTTGAACCAGTCTTTTCCAAACAGGCATGAACTGACATCACTTCAGTTTCCAAGCCAGTACTACAACTACACTGTCACATTTAAAGTCGGACAGAAGTCGATTTCCTGAGTGAATTTTGTAGTTTTTTTGAACTCAACTGACTTGTGTTTCTTTGAAGTTTGATTCATGGACGTGTCGGTGATTTTGAACGCACGAGGTCCGATCTAAACTTGTAAATTTCAATTCACTTAAATTGTTTGCCAGCGTGTCAGTGTAAATATTGTAATACTGAAGTACATGATAAACAGGTCCTTTCGTTGAGGACTTTTTCAGTTCCAGAACACTGTTTGATGACTGCTCTTTTTATAACTCAGTAGTATTCTTGTACAATCTCAATCACCAGTTTGACATTGATGTTTTGTTTATTTACCATCGAATGGCTTCCCATAAATCGCGCGTAATATATTTGCATTGCCAATTTTTGCATCAATATTATTAAACGGTAATCATTAGTATGCTCGTACAATTAACGATTAATAGTGCTCGTGATGTTTAAAAATCCTACAAATTGCACTCGCCTACGGCTCGTGCAATTTTGTTAGGATTTTTAAACATCACTCACACTATTAATCATTAATTGCACTCGCACACTACCGTAATGATTACCACTACAAATTTTTGGCTTTTCCGTTGCACTTACAGTGTAGATGAAGTATAGCCTTTGCATTCCAGTATTTGCTTGGCATTGTTGCAAGAGCATCCATCGCAAATCCATCCAGAAGTGTAAGATGAACTCCTTTTATAACCGCTTCGTCCACCGCTATAGTAATTCCAGAATCCATCCCAGTCTGATGGGTGGTTCAGCCCAGAATATCTCGAATTCCAATAATCATACCCAAGAAAGTTCCTGGAGCCGTGGTTAGGTTCAGCCATTGCTTGATAAAAGCAAATTCTGAACGCAATCAAGGCGAATACAACTCGAAGCAAATCCATCAAAGACATCGTGAAACTGCGATGAAGTTTGACTTTTACGTGAGGTTATCTTCCTTAACGAGAGATGAAGATGGAGATCATTTGATCTTCCATTACGTAGAACAGCATTCCAGTGTTAATTGCTAAATAACGACTTTGATCCAATCTTTACAATTTATTGACAATATAACAGCAGATTGTCAATGTTGGCTGTGTTACGCACGCTCACCCGTTCTCAATAGAGTACCGAAGTGATGACGTCATAAAAATAAAATTTTCGCTTTATCAACTTTCGATCCCCGATTTCGAAAGAATATCAATAAAGAAGCTTACATGCCAAATTTGAGAGCAATCGGTTAAATAGCGGCTGAGATATGGCCAGTTGAATATATAATTTCCCCCCACAAATCACTGTAAATTCGGCCTGGATCATAACTTTATGGGGATCGAAAGTTGATAAAGCGAAAATTATTGTTTTCGTGACGTCACACTTCGGTACTCTATTAGTAATGAATCCCTACTATCTGACAGGGGGGAAAGGTTAATGTGGGGCTCGGATTACAGTCTTTCGCAAGCGTAAACCACGCGTTTATATCAATCCCCAAATAACTCTAAAGTCAACGACGTAAAAGACATTCAGCCGCCAGACAATCCCCAAACGACTTTGTGAGTATTGTAAGAACATTGTTGTTGTGCCTTTCCATAGATTCATTGTTGTATTTACGTGTACATTTGCAGTTGACTTTATCTTCACTCTACCGATCGACCCCGTGTATTGTGATGTAAGTTCAAGAATAAATAAGGGAAACTGGTGAAATCAGTGTGTGTGCATGGTGTAAAGCTTAAATTTAATTTAGTAACGGCCCGCCACGAGGACGCGAAACAGTCAAAAAGTCTACAACCAAGCTACACGAAATCGTCGACTGAAGGACAACAACACCGTATTAAACAAAGACAACCGACAGCCATTTATCGAGCGACTGACCGTCTTTGAGAACTTAAGCAACTTCAAAATATCAAAGGACAACTATCGAAGTAGGTAAACCGTCCAAAAAAAGTTATATTTCAAGTAATTTAAAGATTTGAACCACGATTTATTGATGTGTTTGTAATTGTTGGAAATCGCCAAAGTCATGGAAAGGTCATCCTCCGTGGCGTGCACGAAAACGAGGCTGGCATAATTTGCATACAATTTGCATTTCTACCGGAAGTTCGTGAAAATGCCACCAAAGATCGATGTAAGAACTCTCCTTGGGAAGATGAGGAACTCAATTCACAGTTTTGGTGAATTGTTAGAAGAATTTGACGTTTTGTTCGCAACAAAACCACATTTAGACAGGCTGTATTTGACGAGATTGAAACCAAGTACAGAAGTATTAAGAAACTTCAAGAGAATATCGCTAATAAGTTGTTTGATGCAGATGATGGAGATGATCGTTTGAAAGACATTGAAATCGCTGGATCTAAAGTTAAAACGACTATGTACAATTGGCACAAAAATACGCTACATATCAGAAATAATTTAATCTACAAAAAGGTCATGAATCTACTACTGCCAAGTCAGAACAAGATGCCATAGACGCCATGACCGCGGCAGTAACAAAGATGGCAGAATCTTTAGGATCAAAGCCTAATACAAGTGCTCTTGAAAGGTTGCCAGTACCAGTCTGGGATGGAAACCGTAGAACGTACAGAACCTGGAAAAAGGAATTTAATCACTCGATGAGCAAATATGGACAAGATCCAGATGAACAACTACAGCGATTTCGAAAAGCGATGCCAAAAGGCTACTGGTGGACCGAGCAAGTGAAGACCTGTAAGACTATCGTCCAAGCTTGGAGTATCCTTGATGTAGAGTTTGAAGATAAGCGGAAGCTTATGGACACTCTACTCGCAGAGATAAACAACTTGAAACCTGTCAAGCAAGACCATAGCGTAAAATTGCCCAAGAAATCAGGTCATGGCCACGTTTTTGGTTGAATGACAAAAATAAAACATTTCAATAATTTAAAAACATTATGAAAAGCAATCCTGTATTTTCCCCCCAAAAGACCGTGTTTATATATTTTTCCGAGGCAGAAATCGCAAGTTCCTGCGATAATTTTTTTAATTAGGGCCCAGTCCCCATTCGGCCAATCCTCTTGATTCTCAGCCTTTTTCAGTCAAATTTAATCGATTATCTAAGGGAGTCTGGGTCCAGAAAACTTGGTTTTCCTGTGGAACAGAGGCTTGGCTACAACATTATTCAATATGGCTGACGAAGAAAGCCTTCTGGCAAGAGAAAAACGTTCGCGAACTTGGGCAATTTGGCGTTCTGTCCGTATACAGCGACCACAAAAAAGCTCGAAAAATCGCATGATACGCTTATTTTATTGGCAAACGAATACAAGTCTCTGAAATGGCTGTAGAAGTACATCAGATTTCCGATGTTAAGTATTTTATTGTGGACGTTCGTAAAGCACAAGAAGCTGGTTTTCTTCGCGACGGCCTGATTTCCATACAAGACACGGCCATTCTGGGCCGTATTCACTCAAAGAAAATCGCTAGATAGACATACATTACAGAGGTACGGATTAAATTAAGTTGTTTTATTGTCGTAATAATTTTATTTTCCGATGTTAAGTTTTCTTCGATACGTGCTGTTATCTTGCTATAAATTTATGAAAGTACGGCTGCACGCGTGTTTACTGTAAAATGTCGGAGTTAATGAGCTTGAAACTTGAAATTTGACGACAAGATAATATGCAAATTAGGAAATACACCGGAAGTGACCTCTCATTTTACGCTATGCTCAATGTCTCTCACAATGTTCGCTACAACCGTCCAAAGGTACGTTAACGACATGGAAGACAATGGCTGTTCTGTGAACAACGCTTCTGAATCACCGTTCTTTATGTCTCAACTCTTATCCAAGCTCGATTCCCGAGACAACGTGGATTTTGGGAGAGAGATGAAAAGACAGAGTAAAGAAGAAAATGTGGAAAATCTGTTGGATTGGCTACATCAAGAAGCGAGTCTTCGGTCTAGAGGAAAGATAGATGTTGAAAACGACGACAATCTAGAACGGAGCCAACGAGTAGTTCATCAAAGCAGAACGGAAAACCATGCCAACGCTACCTCAGTTCCCGATGACGAAACCTGCCCACTTGGATGTACTGAAAAGCACCTGCTCCCAGCATGCCCTGCTTACCAGAGCTCAACCGTGAGTCTACGATGGGATGCAGTCAAAAAGCACCAAAGGTGTCGGAAGTGCGGTTTGAGATCTCATCACACCAACGATTGTAAGAGAGCGGATGGTACATCTTGTGATAAGTGCGAAAAGAATCACCATCGTTCTCTGCACAATGAAAAGAGATATACTTCTAGTTCCAATCTGAATCCTAACGCATCTCCATTCTCAGGTAAACAGGTTGCTGCGAACAACAACAACATCCAAGGCAGTAACGGCAAAGAGGAGAACAGTGTGAAGACAGTCACTGGGTTGTGCCCAGTGCAAAAAATCAAAATCCAAGACGTCAACGGAGAGTTCATCGAAATCCTTGCAATGTTGGACAGCGGTTCTAACACAAGTCTATTATCCAAAAGGACAGCCAAGCACCTTGGACTCACAGGGCCATCAACTCACCTTACAATGAATCTCGCTGGAGGAAAAACAAAATCAGAAATGGCAACCTTACTTCAAATTGTACTTGCTCCAACAGCGGAAGAAAGCATCACAAAGACACTCCAGGTCTACACAGTAGGCAGACCATGTGGCAACGCCAAAACAATCTCAAGAAAGCGCGTAGAAGAGTATTCCCATCTCAAACCGGTAACCGATAAACTTCACCTTTCAGGTGGAACAATAGATTTACTCATAGGAACTGACTTTGCTGATGCGTTTATTGACATCCATACTCTCTCTGGAGAATCAGGAGACCCCATTGCCAAGAGAAACTGTTTTGGTTGGTATGCATTGGGACAGTTCGATTCAACGATGACCACAGATGATGTACCACGTGTACAGTCAGTGAACGTGGGGACAGTGAGTGTCGTTGAAGACATCAAGAAACTTCTTTATCAGGACCAGTTAGGGATCAAACCAACAAGGCTTTGTACCTGCACCGAAGGCACTCTACGCGAGAACAAGTTTATTAAGTCCCTTTCTGATTCAACCACTCTAGTAGACGGACGAGTTCAGGTTAAGATGCCGTGGAAAGAAAATGGACCTCCGAAGCAGAGCAACTATGACATCGCACTCAAGAGAATGTATTCATCGGAAAGGACTTTCAAGAAAAGAAACTGCTTCGACAGCGTAGAGGAAGAAGTCCAAAAGCTCGTCGACCAGGGTTTCGTAACAAAAGTACCTCAAGAAGAAGTAGATCACAATAAGCAAGAGTGGTATTTACCCTTACAAGCCGTATTCATGCCGGAGAAGACAACAAAGGTACGCCTTGTGTTTGATGCCTCTGCCAAAGGCCATGATGGTTTGTCCTTGAACGACCATTTGGAAAAGGGTCCTAACTACATCAATAGCCTGACAGATGTTCTCATAGCTTGGAGATGGGATAATGTCGCATATTCAGGGGACATCCGCAAGATGTTCAACCAAGTCATGGTGCACCAGGATGATCAAGTCTACCATAGGTTCCTTTGGAGAAAGGACCCAAGTGCGCAACCCACTGTTTACCAATGGCTCAGACTGAGTTTTGGTGACAAACCAGCACCTGACATTGCAACCAACTCCATTAACATGTTAGCAAAATCATCTCAGGCACTTCTTCTTGAAGCCTCAAAAGAGCTTCAGGAGCATGCGTATGTAGACGATATTGCTGGCTCTAAACTACAAGAGTCAGAAGCCAAGCAAGTCACAAAGGACATAGACACTATACTTGCAAAAGGACAGTTTGAAATCAAAGCCTGGCATTCTAATCATAAGGATATTGACCAGTCGGACGGAGAGGAGTCTGTAGACTTACTCGGCCACCGATGGGACAAGAAGCATGACACATTCTCCTTCAAGAAAAATGAAATCGTTTCTCGTCATGAACATTTAACAAAGAGAAATTGCTTAGCAATCCTGGCGCAACTGTGGGATCCCCTCGGTCTCGTGTCACCAGTCACAGTCAAGTTCAGAATAGACTTGCAGGAGCTGTGGAGTTCAGGATTTGTCTGGGATGAGATTCTACCTGAGAGTGTTCAACAAAGATGGATGGAAAGCTTAAAGTCCATGAACGACCTTTTGTCATTTAACTTTGACCGTCAGCTAAAACCCAGTAACTCACTAGGAGCTCCGGAAATCCATGGATTCTCTGACGGAGGAGAGCTGGCGTACGGAGCAGTCGTCTTTCTCAGATGGAAGCTGGTAGACGGTTCCTACTGCTGCGTACCAGTGATGACCAAGTCGTTTGTGGCTCCTCTAAAGAAGAAATCAATTCCAAGACTGGAACTTCTTGGTTGCCTGGCTCTCACTCGAATGTACGATACATGCACAAAAGCACTTGACTTCGCAAAAATCGTTGAGTGTAGAAAATTCTTCTGGGTTGATTCGTCGACTGTGCTTTCCTGGGTCAAGACACCACCCAGAGAGTTCAGACCCTTTGTATCAGCCAGAGTAGCAGAGATCCAAGAGACAGTCTGTGTAGAAGACTTCCACTACATCAGATCAAAGAGCAACCCTGCTGACGCCCTTACAAGAGGCATTAAGCCAGAACATTTAGAATCTTGGCTCAATGGTCCCGATTTTCTCTTACAGCCAGAGAGTCAATGGCCTAAGCATGAAGAAGAACCTGAACACATCAACAATGGTTTCTCCGAGACTGCTGAGACTAAAAGGGAGAGGAAAATTCCGAAGCAGACAGAAAGAATTGCTGAGGATACGAAATTTGCCGAAACCTACTCAGCAACAGCAGCTCCCAACGATGAGAGAAAGGACAACCCAATTCTTTCACAACTTCTAGAATCATGCTCTACATTCCACAAGGTTAGAAAAACACTAGCCTTCCTATTTCGCTTTGTCCAAAAAGTATCCAAGAAATCAACCAAGAAAGGGCCCCTCGCAGTTCAAGAATTGAAAGACGCAGAACAACAGCTTTTCAAATGGTGTCAACACAAGCTAGATGTGAGATCACTTGACAAGAGTATAGTTGCCCAGGAAGACAACGAAGGAATCATCAGAGCGCATGGACGTCTTGAGGACGTAAGAACCCTTCCAGCTGAGATGCGAAACCCAATCATACTTCCACGGGATCATCCACTGGTGAGGCTGCTTATCCTACACCTCCATGACAAAAGAAGTCACTGCGGCTACAAGAGCTTAGTCCACGAAATCAGGAAACGTTTCTGGATCGTTGGAGTCCGTAGTACAGCCAAGCAGCTTACCAGAAGGTGTGTAACGTGTAGAAGGTTGAGGAAGAAACCACTTGAACAGCTCATGGGTCAAGTCCCTAGTCTTCGAGTCGCAGCAGGATGCCCGATCTTCACAAACACAGCACTCGACATGTTTGGACCGGTACAGATCAGACTGAACCGCAAGACACTAAAAGAAGCTCAAGTCATAATCTTCACATGCATGACTACCAGAGCAGTTCATTTGGAGCTAGTCACCGACAAAAGCACTAACACGTTCCTGATGGCCTTCAGACGCTTCGCAAGCTCTAGAGGTCACCCAAGCACCTGTTGGTCAGATTGTGGCTCCAATTTTGTTGGTGCGCAGGAGTATTTAGAAGAAATAAAGCAGAACTGGGACTTCGAGAGAATAAAGAACACCCTTACGCATGAGTTCAGCTGTGATTTGAAGTGGGAATGGAACGTTCCAACGACGAGCCATCAAAACGGAGTTGTAGAGTCACTTATCAAGTCTGTCCGACAAGCTCTCAGTGTTACATGCAAAAACCAATCCTTCACAGAGGAGCAATGGAGAACCTTCCTTACTGAAGTCACCTACATTGTCAATGGTCGTCCTTTGTATCCCAGCTCTGAGAGTGTCTGGGAAAGTCCTCCCATCACACCCAACGACATCCTTCTTGGACAGCACAACTCACCACCTCAACCAACACTGGAAGACAGGGTCAACCCACGAGACCTTATGAGAAGCACCCAGAAGAGGATTGCTGAATTTTGGGAATGTTGGATGAGATACTTCGCTCCCAACTTGCTGCCAAGAAATAAATGGTACCGAACAAGAGAGAATGTTCAAATTGGAGATTTAGTACTTCAAATCGATCCGAAACACAGACGCACGCAGTGGAAGATGGCTCTTGTTGTAGCCACATATCCTGGTAAAGATGGCCTAGTGAGGAAAGTGAGGATCAAGACCCAGACAGGGGAATACGACAGACCTATTCACAAACTCTGCCTGCTTGCAACCAACCAAGAGTTGAAACACAAAGACGAGTGAAGAACAATTAAGATACATTATATATTTTTACGTTAATTACTGTTCACGTTACTCAATTAGTAGCTAATTTCCGCACTGGAGGTGTTACGCACGCTCACCCGTTCTCAATTACATTAGTAATTAATCCCTACTTCTGACGGGGGGAAAGGTTAATGTGGGGCTCGGATTACAGTCTTTCGCAAGCGTAAACCACGCGTTTATATCAATCCACAAATAACTCTAAAGTCAACGACGTAAAAGACATTCAGCCGCCAGACAATCCCCAAACGACTTTGTGAGTATTGTAAGAACATTGTTGTTGTGCCTTTCCATAGATTCATTGTTGTATTTACGTGTAAATTCGCAGTTGACTTTATCTTCACTCTACCGATCGACCCCGTGTATTGTGATGTAAGTTCAAGAATAAATAAGGGAAACTGGTGAAATCAGTGTGTGGTGTAAAGCTTAAATTTAGTAACGGCCCGCCACGAGGACGCGAAACAGGCTGTTCGATGTTCTTCGTGACTTTTCGAACCGACTTTGACTTTTTGATTTGAGGTACGATTTCGTAGAGATACTGGTGAAGTTAGAGCAACAACGGCAAGGAGGAGTTGTTATTTGGTGGAGCTCCACTGAATACTGTTCGAACACCACACGGGGTCGGTCGCCCTCTTACGACTCCAAAACTAAACAAACTGGTAGCGGGAAAGTGTTATTACTAGTATTGTTAAAAAGAAGAGAAAAATAAAAATAACAGGAGCCATAGAAAGGGGGAAAAATGAAAGAGAGAGACAACTTTTAATAGAAAATGATAATTTTCTTGGATCATCGATTTTATACAGTGACTCGAACTTCAGTAATGTTATCAATATTTAAATGTGAATAATTAAATAAAGAAAATAAATTAAAGATGGGAGAAAAAAGTACGGAAGCTATGGAAGCCGAGGAGGGACATTCAGACTTCGGACTTCGGACTTCAGACTTCGGTCTTCGGACTTCGGACTTTGTAAACGGAATGTTTTCAAAGCCAAAATACGAATATTACAGTTGAATGAATGGATGAGTGAAGGAATGGATGATTGGATGGATGGACGAATGAATAAATAATTGGATGAATGAATGGATAAATGAATGGATGATTGGATATATGAATGAATGAATGAATATATGAGAGATTAGGAATGAATGAATAAATTTAAATGAGATCAGATAAATGAATGGATGAATAAATGGATGAATGAATAAATAATTGGATGAATGAATGAATACATTTAAATGGGATCACATATTTGGATGAATGAATAAATATTTGGATGAATGAATAAATGGATAATAAATGAATGAATAATTGGATGAATGAATAAATATTTGGATGAATGAATAAATGGATGAATGAATAAATGGATGAATGAATAAATAATTGGATGAATGAAAGAATGAATACATGAATGAATGAATGAATAAATGGGAAATCCAAATGAACAAACGAAAACACATTTACTTATACTTCGATCTCTCGATCTCTCGATCTCAATCTTCGATCTCCAATTTCTGGGAGTATTCGATCCTCGATCTCTCGATCCCTCGATCTGAAAGTCCTCGAATAGGCAAACGAGGTACGTTTGATACAACCTCGTCCCCAGGGCCCTCTCTTCTCGCTATTTTCAAAATGGCGGACGCTCGAGAGAAGACCCTGGTGTAGGCTGGTCACGTGTCTCCAAGAATCTTGGAGGTTCGTACCCAGGCTGCCATTTTTCTTATGGTCGAAAGTAATCGAAAGGGCCTTGTGAAGAGTTACTGAAGAAAATGCGTTCGTTGATGTTGCGATTGTTTTGGCTCAAATAATAAATAAAATCACTTTCTAAGCTGGAGCAATTCTGGCCATTTGAAAAGCAGGGGTTCGGAAGTGTAATTAATGAGACAACTGAACAGGTCAGATCGACAGTTTATTCGCTGTAAACAAGTGCTGCTATTTGTATACAAACACCTTTCATCTCTAACGGCTAAAGTACAAAACATGTTGACGTGGATTAACGTGTCACATACTGCAAAACTCAAGAGCAAAAGCACTAGCAAATTATGTAAACAACGACAATAATATATCAGTTTGCCGTCCGAGTAGTCTTGCTCGTATAAATTGATACCTTGCTTTACGGTAAACGATCTCGATCGGTGGACTTTTTCATGTTCCTAAAGACATTTCAATGCTTCGATAACACTCACACATCACTTGTAGCGGCTTCGATCTTCCTAATTCGATACATTTGGGACCAGAAAAGAACTATCCGTTGAAACTATAAATTCACTCGATGATTCGAATTTTAATTTATGCTATATTTAGCAACCTTCGATATGGACCAATTAGAAGGCTTGTTGTGTTATCCAATCAAAATGCGTTTTAGTTCAGCCTACACCAGGGTCTTCTCTCGAGCGTCCGCCATTTTGAAAATAGCGAGAAGAGAGGGCCCTGGGGACGAGGTTGCGTTTGATAGATCGAGACACGTTCTCGAATGAACGAAGACGTTGACCACCAACATTGAGTGATCCGCTTGTCAAATACAGTATTAGTTAAAAATCATCAAAAGTACAAGATTTCGTACTTCAGACTTCATGTTTCAGACTTCGGACTTCAGATTTCAGACTTCAGATTTCGGACTTCAGACTTCAGATTTCAGACTTCAGACTTTAGATTTCTGACTTCAGACTTCAGATTTCAGACTTCAGACTTTAGATTTCGGACTTCAGACTTCAGATTTCAGACTTCAGACTTCAGATTTCAGACTTCAGATTTCAGACTTCGGACACGTATGGAACGCGGTATACGTATAGGGTACAGTACACTCTACTATATATGCAACACGTATGCAACGCGGTATAGGGTACAGTACACTCTACTATATATGCAATACGTATGCAACGCGGTATAGGGTACAGTACACTCTACTATATATGCAACACGTATGCAACGCGGTATAGGGTACAGTACACTCTACTATATATGCAATACGTATGCAACACGGTATAGGATACAGTACACTCTACTATATATATGCAACACGTATGCAACGCGGTATAGGGTACAGTACACTCTACTATATATGCAACACGTATGCAACGCGGTATAGGGTACAGTACACTCTACTATATATGCAACACGTATGGAACGCGGTATAGGGTACAGTACACTCTACTATATATGCAACACGTATGGAACGCGGTATACGTATAGGGTACAGTACACTCTACTATATATGCAACACGTATGCAACGCGGTATAGGGTACAGTACACTCTACTATATATGCAACACGTATGCAACGCGGTATAGGGTACAGTACACTCTACTATATATGCAACACGTATGCAACGCGGTATAGGGTAGAGTACACTCTACTATATATGCAACACGTATGCAACGCGGTATAGGGTACAGTACACTCTACTATCAATGCAACACGTATGCAACGCGGTATAGGGTAGAGTACACTCTACTATTCGCGCCAGTCCCTTGCAGCGCGAGTATAAATAAGAGCTCTGCATCTAATTACTGCCCAGTTCGCGTAAGAACCCTTCGCTACGCTACCTATATCCTTACTTGTCCTAGCTGCTGTTGAACAAGCCCAGGCGTTGAGAAGTCATCCCAACCAAGTATATAAGTACCTGCTGCGAATCCAGACCATGGTCCTTTCAGGTATAAACGTTTTATAGGTCGGTTTCAAGTTCGTTCGATTTCCCTCGGCTCCCTAAACGTTTGCACGTGTGTTGAACTCTAATGTGAGTGTTTGTTTACCGTGCTTCGCCTCGCAAACACCGGGTTTGTGGAGTTGCATTTCCCTCGGCTCCCCAATAGTTTGCACGTATGCTGAACTCCACAGTGAGTTTTGTTTACCGTGCTTCGCCTCACAAACACCGGGTTTGTGGAGTTGCATTTCCCTCGGCTCCCCAATAGTTTGCACGTGTGTTGAACTCTACAGTGAGTTTTTGTTTACCGTGCTTCGCCTCGCAAACACCGGGTTTGTGTAGTTGCATTTCCCTCGGCTCCCTTATAGTTTGCACGTGTGTTGAACTCTACAGTGAGTTTTTGTTTACCGTGCTTCGCCTCGCAAACACCGGGTTTGTGGAGTTGCATTTCCCTCGGCTCCCAAAAAGTTTGCACGTATGTTGAACTCTAAAGTGAGTTTTTGTTTACCGTGCTTCGCCTCGCAAACACCGGGCTTGTGGAGTTGCATTTCCCTCGGCTCCCTAAAAGTTTGCACGTGTGTTGAACTCTCAAGTGAGTGTTTGTTTACCGTGCTGGCCTCGCAAACACCGGGTTTGTGGAGTTGCATTTCCCTCAGTTTCCCTTCTCGGTTGTTTGTTTGTGTTCTATAGTCGGTACTATACAACATGATACAACGTCATCTTTACTTTATGCATGCTTTCCCTCCCCTTTGCCTCGTTTATATATAAGTTTTGCATGCTTAGGGGCATGAGGTTGAACATTATCGTATGGCTTGTGCTTGATATTTCCCTTTGCGTACCGTGACGTAATGTCCAAGCATTCTAGTTGCATGGTTAATGTTGAGCAATGATTTCCCTTAGCGTTATTATTATTATTATAGCGTTCTGCACCCTATATATTGTCAAGACGGTGCAAATTCGACTGAGTTGTTCGGTTTTGGGTATATTTGTGTTTTCGACATTTGCAGATTTGCTGCTTCTCGCATTTGCATCCAATTTGGTGTTGTATTGTTTCTCTTTGTTGTTGTCCCTCCCTCCACACCTCCCTTTGTTTCCTTTGTGATTGTCTCCCTTTTGTTCTTCCCGTTTTCGCATATCATTGATTGTGCGTGCCTTACGGTATTTTCACTGTTGGCCCTTTGTGGGCGCTACAAGAATTATTAATTCGGTGATGGTGTTGTGCCTCAGATACGTATACTGTCCCTGTTCGTTTTATTTTCGGTTTATTTCCGTTGCTCTAACATTTTGTGAAGTTTTTGTTTTGTGTCCTCTCCCGCGCTATTTGGGTTTTCCCTATCTCCTATGGTAGCCTGAAAGGGTGTCTAATGCCCTAGTCGGATTACTGACGCTCAGGCTGTCATCCCTTGGGTGGGTTACTCCCGCGCAGAAACGCTTTACCTTATATTTCCATCTCCTTTTACCACCCAAGGGCTGGCAGCCTGTAGATTATTGATTCACGCCCACCTTTCTGTGGCTGCAGCTGCCTCCATATATAGTGTCATACACTAGCTAAAACAGTCTCGCGCGTTTCACTATGCCTTCCACGTAAGCCACTCATCCTAAGTTTTGGGTGGCTGGAGGGTCCTGCCTAGTTAAGTTTTGGACTTGGCTTTTTGAGTATTGGCAAAGGTCTCGAGTGACTTGGTATTAGACCGCATCAAACGCTAAGCTTCTGGGCGCGGGCGCATTTCTCCATCTCTTATTAAGCGAGCGTGAAAGGGACTGCCGCGAATAGTATGCTATTCGCGCCAGTCCCTTGCAGCGCGAGTATAAATAAGAGCTCTGCATCTAATTACTGCCCAGTTCGCGTAAGAACCCTTCGGCTATTGGCTACTGGCTTGACACTCTCTTTCGCGCTTGCCTCCCAAAGCTACCGTGCTCTTTCCTCTCCCCTCCCTGACCCTATCCCTTTGCACTTCCAACTCACTCAAGCGCGGTTGCATTTCTCCATCTCTTATTAAGCGAGCGTGAAAGGGACTGCCGCGAATAGTATGCTATATATGCAACACGTATGCAACGCTGGTATCTTACTTACAGAAATGAGGGCAAGAAAATCAAACTTTTTCGACCGGGTAAAGGTCTCGGCTTTCTAGAGAAGCTAAATTAAGTAATGGTTACTTCAAAAAAGGAGGTTCTGCTTAGAAGGTAATAACCATGGACTGTGTGGAATATGGTGGATGTACATGCTCTGAATCTTTGTATCTTTGCCTCCAAAGTTGTTGTGTACAAAATAAGGACACGATGATTGGAGACCGTCATATGTATTTCCTTGGATTTCGTGGTGAAACTGTGTTTTCTTCATTTGCTAAGTACTTTTACATTAGTTATTTATGTATGTCACTCATGAAGTAGAATGTGCCTTGGTTTCAATACCAATTTAGTTAATTTAGTTAGTTTTATTGCTATTAAATGATCGGTTTCTGACAGTAAATATAAAGATATATATTAAGCTATAAAATGATGGTATTTTTATTTCAATCTGTTGACTGGTTGTTGTGCTATGTTTAATTAATCAAGTATACACTTTACATATTTTCCCCAAAATTGACGTGACAATGGCGAGGTACCCCCCCCCTAAAAACGATGGCAATACCCCCCCTAAAAACGATGGCAAGAATAGGGTTAAGCTTATGTTTTAGATATTATTAATTATATATTAAATTAAATATAATATATTAATATATTAATTAAATATATATATTAATATTATTATATTATTAACACAATGATAATATAAAGAGAGATTTGGATTAGTACACCCCCCCCGTTTTATTCAGGGTTTGCCACCCCCCCCTCAATTTCAGAATCACTAATTACATTTTGTTTATAGAATTTATCTACCAGTATTTTTAGTTGTTTATTCTGAAAATGAGAACTGTCTTACAACAAGACTTTTAAAAAGCTCAATATTTCAGAATCAGTCAGGCTTGATTTTAGAATTGATACAATATACAATGATCTCATTCTCAGTTCGGTTCAATGCAGAAAATAGTAGCTGTTCTTAATAATTAATACAACATGCTAAGAACAAGACTATTAACCAGTTGAACTGAAAACCTTGAAATTTCTGGGAATTTTTGATAACTCTATGCTTTGAAATCAACTGAAAATTGTTAGTAATTCCTATAGGAATACCCAATTACGCAATAATTCCCAGACTGACAAAGAAAACTTCTATACCATTTAATTCAAATCTGAAATACTGAATATTATAGACCATGTTAATAACATAATAACACACCTACAAAAAATACTCGTTTCTGATTGGCCGATTGACTGTGGATTTTTTCTTAATACCGTGCAATTAATTAATTGCACTGTGCAATTAATTAATTGCACGGTATTAAGAAAATTGCTATTTTATTATTTGTGGTTGTGATTGCGTTACGTGCGATTTGCTACTATAAAGAAACTCATATTTTTTGTAGGTGTGTTATTAATAGGAAATACCACTTAGTTCTCGAAGAATTAATGAAAAATACCACTTGTATTTGGCTGTCGTTAAAACGCGGGCTGCGGGCTGCGGACTGCGGACTGCGGGCTGCGGACTGCGGGCTGTGGACTGCGGACTGCGGACTGCGGACTGCGGACTGCGGACTGCGGACTGCGGACTGCGGACTGCGGTCTGCGGACTGTAGAATTTGTTCTTTATACAGAGGAGTACAAATATGGCTGGATATTTGTACTCGTTCCAGGCCTACTCGCGCGATATTTGTACTCTACTGATACAGTTGGATAATAAGACAGCACATCTGTACTCATACAATATTTGTACTAAAAAACGACAAGTTGTGTAAGCATTTATTCAACTCTCTTCATGTTTTGTCTCAGTGATCAATGATCCACGCTCTTTCAAGTTAATACAAATATAATTAACATTTAATCAAATATAACTAGTAATAGATTCAAGGTGATTAATATATAAAACAAGTCAATATTAAGAATCATCAGTCTAACAGTTTCTTACTGTGTCGTAAGATAATCAAGCAAGGTTGCTAGCAAATGACTATGAACAAGAACAACGTATCACGGCTATATTACACATGGTACTGAATTATCTACTGGTTCGTCCTTTATTGGCGTCTTTTTTAGTTGTTCGGTAATACTCTCCAAGGCAACGCTACAAGAAAAAGTATGAAAATTAAATTAAATTAATGATAAGAAGAAGAAGACGAAAACATGGATAACCACCCTTCAAGGTAGTGTGTAGTCAAAGTTTTCTATGAGGGGGTTGGGCCGGGGGAGAGGGGGGTGGGGTTTTGATAGGGGTTTGCATAATAATAATAATAATAATAATAATAATAATAATAATAATAATAATAACATATAATAATAATAATAATATATAATAATAATAATAATAATAATAATAATAATAATATATAATAATAATAATAATATAATAATAATAATAATAATAAATAATATAATAATAATAATAATATATAATAATAATAACATATAATAATAATAATAATAATAACATATAATAATAATAATAATATATAACAATATATAATAATAATAATAATAACATATAATAATAATAATATATAATAATAATAATACTTATATTAGGAGCATTATACATAGTCTCGATGCTTTTACAAGATGAAAAAACATTAATAAAATTAAGAACAAGACGCTCAATGAGCGTACACTCGGGCTTATGACAAGGACAATGTCAGTTGCGTGAGGAGAGACCTGACAATGACTGACAGTTGCGTGACGAGGGAGACTATGTATATACATGTATGTGTCGAGTTCATTTGATTTGCCTTTGACTTTGAGTTCATTTGATTACCTTTTGACTTTGAGTTCAATTGATTTGATTTTGATGAGTTCGTGTAAAGGCCCCCTCTCTAGCTTCAGATCCCGAAACGTCGAGTTTGGAATCGAGTTCGAGTTCGGGTTCGAGTTACGGTTCGAACGTCGAATAAAACAAGGACATCTTCTTCAATACAATATCATTTCTCTGACGTCATGACAATCAGTGACAGTTGAGTGACGAGGGAGACCATGTGGCGGGTGAGTATGTACATGATACGTCTTGAGGTTGCATAGGTCAGATGGTTCTGATAATGCCCTCACGTTTGTTTTTGTTAAATATATCAGTTTAAGCGAGCTTCTAGTCCTTCTACCACTTCTAGTCATTGAACGATGAACTAGAATCCTGACCTTTAATAGCTTGAAGATCTACAGCTGCTTTCAAAACTAAGATTCAAATCCACTTGAGTCCTGTGTGTCGTTTGTTTTTTTCTTATCTGCTGAGTAATCTTGAAACTCGATACGATTAAATACGTCGCATACTTTCGTCATTCTTTGACCGGACTACGACGACGACGACTACCGAAAAACGCATTTTATAACTCGGGCTTCCTTCGGAAGTGCCCGAGTAATAAATATACTAGAACACTAATATGAAAGGCTGCGTTCATACTGCGACTTTTTTCTCGATTTTAAAAAGCCGGTTATGTTTGCTTAAGCGTTCAATTCACACACGAAGATATTGCCGGCAAAGAGCTGAACTTCAAAGAAAAAGCCAATGTTTACTTAGACGTCTCGACCTGTTCCAAGTAGGGTTGTAGCAACCAATCAAATGAGTTCTTGAGTTAATTGAATTAATTAAGCGTGTGAATTTGGCGCTAATGGTACCGAATTCTTCTTGTCTCTTGTTGAAGATTCTAGCGAGTAATTCATGGCGAATAATAATATCGTTTACCTTCAAGCATTTGGCTTTCGCTATGTCGACGTCTTCAGCCATTTTTTTCAATTTGGCGCGCGATTGTATACCGACAATGATAAAAAAATGCCTCATACAAAAGCGTTAGCTCGACCAGCTATTACTGTCATACCCGGTGCCGGTTTGTGCATGTTGTTATTGACCTTTTGGTCATCACAACAGTATGTTGCCATTAATAGCTAGATAGTTGAACGATGTTTAAAATTATTTTTAGAAAGCATTATCAGGCATATATGGGCAAGAAAGGGTCTAGAGAATTCAGAATGGTATATATAACCAGCAACGTAACCATGTATAAGACTGGTCAAACAGATATTTGTTTAGATCGGTCTGAAGAAATTGCTTGTGACCTACCTTGAAAATGTCGAGGTGGACAGTTCTTCATCGTCACTCGAGGAATCGTTGATGCAAATGACGTCGCCACTCATGGCAGAGGAAAAAGGAATTGAAAATAATTGCTCTACATAGCCGGTCAGCCGGGCGGTCAGCTCGACAGCTTGTCCTTGTGTTCCAATCGAACCTCGTGGGAACATGAAATTTGAAACTTCTCTTGCAATGTTCGGCGACTCTTATTACCCATTACTGGGTGTACCGGCATTCGCCTTTCATTCATGAAGTTTGACTTAAAGGACCTCTATTAAGCGGCCACCCGCTTAATATTTCATTTTATTTGCTAAAACTATTAAAGGGGCACTGTCACGACACGCGCATGCGCGAATCTTGGCTTCAATCTTGAAATCGTTGACCAACGCTTTCAAGAGACCCGAGGAAAATTCAAATTCAGTGTGTTAATATATCGAGTTATATCATTGTAATCCTTGCACTCTAGAAGATGATACTTATTCAGTACTTAGATTGATTGTTGTTTCGTATTTGTAGGTAGTTATTTTTGGTTTGAAGTCCAATTTTATACGCTTTTTATTTAATCCGCGAGAGCGATGGCGATGGCTTCTCATGGCGGCCGCCGGGATGTAGTGGTTGACAACGAATGTATTCAGGCGACAGGTTTATAAGTTTTGGTTTACTGGGAAGATAGAATACGGTTATACTACATATTCTGAGTTCGCTATACTTCTCTTTAACAGCTCTGGAGTACCAAAGGAGGTAGGAAAGTATTCCGAACGACAACAACAATGTTTGACAACGCGTTCATTGACTTATTCACTCGAATTATTATGTTCTCAAAAAGAACTCAGTTGCATACATCATATCAATGTATTCCTTCGAGTTCATATGCATGTACTGAAGCTATTGCAAACAACTGTCACATTGTATGAGTTTTTATTTCTGCGAGGTTTGGAAGTAGTGACACAACGGCAAAGAGAACTCAGTGATTATACTTTTCACACGGGAATTATTTTGTGCAATTCTTTTTGCACTCTTTTGTACTCTTACAATTTAAGAAAACACGAGTACCTTATACAGTAGTGACATGTACATCTTCGTTAGTCTTTTTTGAAGCAAAGAAGTAATATGGACTTGGTTTTTAGCGATGTGAAATGTGAATAACTTCATCTGAGACCTGAGTTGTCACCTCGGATTGTCTGCTATTTAATGCCGTTCCTTCACCAGAAGTCGCTATAATAAGTACTTATTTCATGAAATATTTAGGTCACACGCTGTAAAGGTTGTATATTCTGAATAACTTGGAAGCACTCTGCGAAAACTTGATCGTAAAACACTTTCAAAACACATTGAAATTTACTAGCGCGATTCTCTTCGTAAACAGACGAGTTCGTTGACCTCTGCATATCATTAAAATCTCTGAATATCATTAAAATTGACGCATGCGCGCGTCGTGACAGTGCCCCTTTAAATTCTACAAATTCCACAATCCGCAGCCCGCAGTCCGCAGCCCGCAGCCCGCAGTCCGCAGCCCGCAGCCCGCAGTCCGCAGCCCGCAGCCCGCAGTCCGCAGCCCGCAGTCCGCAGCCCGCGTTTTAACGACAGCCTAGCACGAGTGGTATTCAGCCACTTTCATCAAATACAAGGGCTGTCGTTAAAACGCGGACTGTGGACTGTGGACTGCGGACTGCGGACTGCGGACTGCGGACTGCGGACTGTAGAATTGGTAGAACTAAGAAACTGAAACGAAATAATAAATAAATAAATGGAAAATTAAAAGTTCATTCAAATTAAACCGGCACCGGGTATGATAGCTCTTAAATTCAGCAAGAGAATATGAAATTCAGTCATTACCTGACAAAGTAAATCACTCATCACTACACAGACCCTGAAATTTTATATACGCCGTAGCACATAGACATAAGCGGGTTCCAGTCGAGCGGTTACTGATCTTCGAAGCATCCTGGATGTATTCGAATTTCGACAGCAAATGAAATCCGACTAACTAAAACAGCCAAATAATAACGGAGAGCTTGGACTGAATGAAATCCCTACTTCTGAATGGACTTTACGATGGGCCTGCAGCGTGAAAAAGTATACTGAAAATAGTCACGTAAATAACAGTGAAAATGACGTATGTATATCAATCATATCAAGCCGGTTGCGGCGGAGTATTAGTATAAACGAGTGATTTATCCTACTTTGTCAACTAATGACTGAATTTCATCAGTATTCTCTTGCTGAATTTAAGAGTTGTCATACCCGGTGCCGGTTTGTGCATGTTATTTGACCTTTTGGTCATAGTGGCTGTGTTCACACTGGGACTTTTCGATCTAGAATCAAGACGTTAAATGTTTACATAGCAATTAATGGTTAGAGTAAAGCGTTCACACACGCGATAAGTTACCGAGCTGAGCTGTCACATTGCTGTCGTCACTCCTATCATTGTCGGGAATTCAATCGCGCGCCAAGTTGAAAAAAATGGCTGAAGACATAGCGAAAGCCAAATACTTGAAGCTAAACGATATTATTATTCGCCATGAATTACTCGCTGGAATCTTCAACAAGAGACAAGAAGAACTCGGTACCATTAGCGCCAAATTCACACGCTTAATTAATTCAAGAACTCAAGAACTCATTTGATTGGTTGCTTTTGTTGTGGTACGGCTACAACCCTAGTTCGGAACTGGGGTCGAAACGTCTAAGTAAACATTGGCTTTTTACTCGGGCTACCGTGGTAGCCGAGTCTAAATCTGCAGTTTGTGTCATGTAAAATCTTTTCGTCGAGGAATGACAGGAATGTCTGTAATAAGGTTTTCGATTGGCTCAAAAATAATCGAAACCATGGCAACGTATTTCATGGTGACGGAGTACATGATTCATGAGGATCATTCATGAGCGTCTTCGTCGTCCGCCATTAGTTCTTTGAAAGGATGTTGTTTGAAGTTATACGTCGTCTTCTTCTCCAAACGCTCACTATGCTTACAAATGCACAAGTCATTCGCGGTAGGCCCACACCAAAAGATGTCGAGCGATTTATGAAGGGGTCGGTCCGCGAACTCAAAGAGAAATCAAATGAGAAGCTACTTTAAAACTAGCACAGCTAAGTGACAAGACTATCAACTCTTGTACTGAAAAGTACTACTCAGATAATCAGATGCTGTCAAAGAAAACAAGTCAACCTGCTTGATCCCGGCCTTGATGTACGACAAGAAGTACGAAACATTCGCCATCTTGGAAGCACACGTGAATTAGAGGGTATGGATGGGGTTAACAGTTAACTGACATTTGGCCTAAAATTTAGTAGTTAACTGACAAATGACTCAGAAATTAGTAGTTTACTGACAATTGAAAAATTAACAGTTAACTGACATTTTATTATTTTAGTTTAAAATTGTTGTTGCCATCGTTCTTAGAACTGATGATCATTTTCTAAACAGTGATCTAAAGGCTTATTTAGACTTTGTATTCAATGTGTCACGCTATCTAAGGTCATCTAAGCTTGTAATCTTAAGACCTGGTGGTATATTGACACATTTTTGTGTCTATTATTAATGTAACCTGAGCTGATGAACAGTTCGCTCTTGACCAGGCTACTCTTGACTCTGCCAGCCATGGCCTTGAGTGGTCTTGAGTGGTATTGTCAAAGTTATTTTGAGCTTCTATAGAATTAGTGCCGGATGATGGGTCCACGTTCGAGCGTCACAGAGGCCTTCGGCCTGGGCACGAGTAATAAAACAAAGCAGAATGGTGTATACTGCATGTCACTTGATTGAATCTGATAGACTTCTCGGCGAAGCTCATTGACATGACATTGATGATGATCCGCCATCTTGAAGCACTGACAGACATTTCACTGACAGTCATTCCATTTCATGTCCAATAAACTCAACATTTAATGAAAATTGAGTTTTGTTGTGTTAATAAAACAACTCCAGATCTCTAAAAATTGCATTTTAGAGCTTGTAGATTTCAAAATTTTCAGGGGGGCATGCCCCCACACCCCCCTAGTACTTCGCGGTTTCGCCGCTCACACAACACAACCCCCTGTTTGACAAAAACCTGGATCCGCCCCTGCTTATAAAGGTCAGTGAGTGATATTTAATGGTTTTATTACTTATTGTTTGATAATTAGTACTTCCCTTCCTATAATATCTATCATTTATAAAACGAAAGTTAATAATTAATTAAAATTAGACAAATTAGTAGTTAACTGACAATTGGCCTAAAATTTAGTAGTTTACTGACAATCGCATACCCCCATCCATACCCTCGAATTAGAAGGACAGTCAACCAAATGAATTATAGTACGCGAAAAAACCGCTTTAAAGTTGAAAACATTAAGGTGAATATGATGACTATATTCCTTTTTTGCGTTTCAGTTATTATTGGTACAATGTATGCGTCACAAAATATAACTTTTGTGTTGCTCTTCTCGAGCGTATCTCTCACAACGTTGTGCATATTAGTGTTCTTGTTTATGTCATCAGCAGAACCTGTTGTGAATACATTTGATGATCATCATATACTAGAGAAAGCTATGCAGTTATATGTAAATATTCATCATGATGATTCAGTGACAATAAAGATGAGGAAAGACTAGATCTCGTTATTATGCGAAGTTTGTTTATTATAATTGCAACCGTGTTGCATGTTCCTGTCTAGTGGCGGTCGGCGTGATCTGTACAGGACCCGAAATGATCCCTGGCTCCGAAATGATCCCTGGCCCCGAAATGATCCCCAAAGTGGTTAAACTGGCTCCGAAATGATCCCGGACCCGAAATGATCCCCAGACTGGCTCTGAAATGATCCCCAGTGAAATTCAGGAATGGTTGAATTCAGTCCCGTAGATTCATTCCTTGGCCAACAAATTCTCAATGAAAATTATTATAGCGTTTATTTATTTTATTGAACAACTGGACGAGATTACATGTATACTTTTTATCAACTGTATTTTAATTGAATTGTAATGATACTCAAAGGAGGATATAAATAAATACACATCACTCTGTCACATTAAACCCAAATCAACCAATCAGAATGGACCGTTCCCACGCCTGAAATGGACAAGATACGATTACGAAATCAAAACATTTTTACATGAAAGATAAGATGATCAAACCACTGAATGAATAAAATTCAAGAATCAGAATCTCTATCACGTGTATATATATCTCAGAAGCTATGAATAGAAATCTCAAGTGTCGCAGTCCAGGGTCGCAGTTTACTGGGAAGAAATTTCAATTATTTTATTCACACATATAAAGAATTCTTTTATATTTTATACTTTTATATTTTTATAAAGAATTATTTTATATTTTATACTTTTATATTTTTTTATATAAATAATTATTTTAATCACATATATATATTCACGTAAACATTAAATACACCACATTTTCTTTAAAGCCCTTTAAAATCACCATGCAAAAATATACGACGGCACTTCACTTGGTTGATCGAACCAAATGACTAGTTTATGATTGATATTCTTACAATATTTCGGCCTAGCTTGTAATATTGTGAAATTACTGTTACATGATTTAATACTGACGATTCTGCAATAGGGTCGTCTCGTAGACGAAAATCATACTCGCTGTCCAGAAGCATACTGTAAGAGTATTGAGACAAAGAAGGAAGAAGTAGATTATAACACTAATAATAATATCGGGACTTTGGTACACATACAATGTACATGAGTTTAATCCAATAATATTTTACAGAAGTTCATAATAATTAAATGTATATGAATGAAACTATAACTATAAGCATAGCACTTTGACTATGTAAGAATATAACTAATAAATTATCCAAAGAAACATCTAGACGTTCACAATAGATTCGTAACATTTCATGATTTGATATATATTAGAAAAAGAAAGGAAGAAAGAAAGAGAGAGAGAGAAAGGCGAAAGGAAGGAAGAAAGATAGAGAGAGAAATGCGAAAGGAAGGAAGAAAAAAACCCCACAGAAACAGAAGAAACAAAAAGAGAAAAAGAAAGGAACGGGACTGAATACAACCATTCCCGAATTTCACTGGGGATCATTTCAGAGCCAGTCTGGGGTTCATTTCGGGTCCGGGATCATTTCGGAGCCAGTCTAGACACTTTGGGGATCATTTCGGGGCCAGGGATCATTTCGGAGCCAGGGATCATTTCGGGTCCTATACAGATCGTCAATCAAGCAATATTCCACTGATAAAACTGAAACGTCTTATACAAGAGCAGAAAACTAAGGAGATTTTATATCTGGAAGAATATCCTGAAAAATGCACCAAAATTCATTGTTTTAATAATTAAAGGTCTGAAAGTGAAAGATCATAAAACGAGGTATGAGAATCACGTGCTGAAGTTATACATAACAGAAATGTCATTCACCTGAGATTTCTCCTAGGTTAAGAAACACACGAATAAGGCAGGTAAATATTATCCACTATTTACATGTACTGTTCCAAATACTTACAAGACTCTCAATCACAGAGCAAATTGTTGCAAGTTCAGCCTTTGTAGAGATATAGAAAAAAATCCAGGATCTTCACATTATATTCATCCCAGTAAAACAATTGTTGCTCCCTATAGTCAAGGTATTAAATGTTGCATTATTTGGTGTCAATGCCGGTCGTCAGTGTGTAGCTATGTCACTGTGTGCTCTGATATATAACCACAAATTCAATTACTTCGCCAATGGACTTGGCAAACATAATGAATATTGGAAATCAATTATATTCAACACTATCAAGGTTATACAACCAAGCTTTCATGCTATTAACAGAATTACCTGGAATGATCAAACTGGTCGATACTAATTTATTATCAGCTTCAATACAGTCCAAGTTATACTGGCAGTATACATGGCGCCTGTACATTAGATGATTTCATTTACTATATGGCCCTGGATAATGGTTTGCAATTATTAATAAGAGAAAATTACAATTCAATTGTTTTGACTATTGGATGTAGTACTATGGCCATTTATTGTACTATCGATGGTATATTGAAAATATTTGACTCCCATGCTTGAGATTCATTTGGTATGCCTCATCCTAAAGGAACTTGTAGAAGTACAAACCGTAAATGAATTAATGAATTATTTCCAAACTCTGTATAACAGTTCAAGTGTTTCATTTAAACTCAAAGGTGTAAACTAGTTAGTTCTCACACCCTTTGTATGCAAGCAAAAAGAACAAAGATTATTCAAATTTGGACCTTACTACTTCGATTTGGTGCTTTGTGTGTCACCAGTACACCGATGCATAGAAAGTCATCAATACCCAGGAAGCCCGAGTGCACGCATTTATGCGTCTAGTTCTTTGAAGTTTAGCTCTTTGCCGGCAATAGTTCGTGGTATTCAACTTTGTGTGTGAACGCTTAAGCAAACATGACCGGCTTTAATCGAGAAGAAAGTCCCAGTGTGAACGCAGCCAGTTATGTGTCGAAGAACTATGTCATTTGCATCAACGATTCCTCGAGTGACGATGACTGAAGAATTGTCCACCTCGGCATTTTCAAGGTAGGTCAATGAAGCAATTTCTTCAGACCAATCTAAACAAATATCTGTTTGACCAGTCTTTTAAAATATACATGGTTACGTTGCTGGTTATATATACCATTCATATAAGCCTGATAATGCTTTATAAAAATAATTTTAAACATCGTTCAACTATCTAGCTAATGGAAACATACTGTTGTGATGACCAAAAGGTCAAACAACATGCACAAACCGGCACCGGGGTATGACAACTCTTAAATTCAGCAAGAGAATACTGATGAAATTCAGTCATTAGTTGACAAAGTAGGATAAATCACTCGTTTATACTAATACTCCGCCGCAACCGGCTTGATATGATTGATATACATACGTCATTTTCACTGTTATTTACGTGACTATCTTCAGTATACTTTTTCACGCTGCAGGCTCATCGTAAAGTCCATTCAGAAGTAGGGATTTCATTCAGTCCAAGCTCTCCGTTATTATTTGGCTGTTTTAGTTAGTCGGATTTCATTTGCTGTCGAAATTCGAATACATCCAGGGTGCTTCGAAGATCAGTAACCGCTCGACGGGAACCCGCTTATGTCTATGTCGGCTACGGCGTATATAAAATTTCAGGGTCTGTGTAGTGATGAGTGATTTACTTTGTCAGGTAATGACTGAATTTCATATTCTCTTGCTGAATTTAAGAGCTATCATACCCGGTGCCGGTTTAATTTGAATGAACTTTTATTTTTCCCTTTATTTATTTATTATTTCGTTTCAGTTTCTTAGTTCTACCAATTCTACAGTCCGCAGTCCGCAGTCCGCAGCCCGCAGCCCGCAGTCCGCAGCCCGCAGTCCGCAGCCCGCAGTCCGCAGCCCGCAGTCCGCAGCCCGCAGTCCCGCAGCCCGCAGTCCGCAGCCCGCAGTCCGCAGCCCGCAGTCCGCAGCCCGCAGTCCGCAGCCCGCAGTCCGCAGTCCGCAGCCCGCGTTTTAACGACAGCCCTCGTGCTATGCACTCGTAGTCAGCCACTTTCATCAAATACGCGTGGTATTTTTCATTAATTCTTCTCGAACTGTGGTATTTCCTATACTAATACATATAAAATATAATTAATAGAGTGATGGCACTTAACCCGTGAAACAGATATTATCCAAGTACAAATGTAGTTATTACTAGACACTTATAATTCCATTGTTTTCTTTTCTTTTGATTTGACTATTAATCACTAATTATTAGATTTTGTTTCCAGTCACGGGTTAGAGTGATTCCAATAAACCTGGGCACTACTAATTAGCTGTCAGTGTTTATTAGATGCAAAGAAACAAAAGAAAAGAAAAGAGTTTATTGGAATCATGCACACTCTATTAGTGCCATAACTCTAATAAATTTAATAATATCAATTAGTAATAAGCTAGAGTGCAAATATTATATCCGTGAAACAAGCGCTAACATTTAGCACTAATTAGTACTAAATAAGAATTCAGTGAGTCGTGTCAAATTATGCGTTTTGTCGAATGCACGTGCAATGCGTGTGCACTCAACCAGCCGAGTTTTAAACACTGTTACTTGCGCGTTCTTTCTTTTGATAAACAAAACATTATGATGGAAACTCCAGCAAAGAGAACCTGCGTTTAAGTGCAGGATGCACGGAAAAGTAATATTGTTAAAAAACACAAGAACAACTGTCCATACAGTGTTCGTGTGAAAGGCGTGAGTCTCACAATAAGCTGAAAGTAAAAAGCTCAAGTCACACGAGTCACACCGAGAGCTTTCCATCAAGTCAGTTGGTTGATCCATCCGTTCTTGATGTGGCAAACGTTCACTTGGCATCTGTCACCAAGAATACGAGTGCAACGGAAAAAAGAAATGGTAATTATGTTATATAACCGAGTAATTTTTGTTTTTGTTTGTGATGCAGCAAGAAAAAATGACTAGAGACATTAGTTTTGAGTCAGTCTACGTACAAATGTCCAGTACGTTCAGATGTTCCGAGCTCATTCAAGTTTATTTAGAGTTCTACTGATTTCAGTTTAGTTACAGTGCAGGTGAGAATTAATAGGGGCATAAATAAAATGGGGTTGTGTTTGACTCGTTTCTTGTGTCCGTTGTCGTTATTTTATTTTAGCTGCGTTTGACTCGTTTCTTGTGTCCGTTGTCGTTATTTTATTTTAGCTGCGTTTGACTCGTTTCTTGTGGGAGAAAGTGGGAATTATTTTGACGAATAAAATAGGGTTGCGTTTGACTCGTTTCAGTTTTTGCACTCTAATAAATATACTAATTAATAAATCATAGAAATTGGCTTAAAGCTACTTGGCTGGGTAGTTTGTTCCACTCCTGTTACAAGGTTCTTGGAAAGAATGAGCATTAAAAAAAGCATGACATATATATATGTTATCAGATTCTGTCTTCGAATTTTGGGCTTCCTGTGGTGTACATGTGCTCAAATATTAAAACGCAAGAAATTCGGTTACAAATCAACCTAAGCGTAGCCTCCCCCGCAGACTCTTTTTAAAGAGTCTGCGGGGGAGGCTAACCTAAGCGCAGCAGGTTATAGTTTTCTATAGCTTTCTATAGATATTTCGTATTTCTAAAGTAATATTTGTCTCAAATTTTAAGCTTTGAAAATTTTCGATTTTGCGAATTATAATGGGTTTACAGTGCATCGTGTCCTTATTTTGTACACAACAACTTTGGAGGCAAAGATATAAAGATCCAGAGCATGTACATCCACCATATTCCACACAGTCCATGATTATTACCTTCTAAGTAGAACCTCCTTTTTTGAAGTAGCCATTACGTAGTTTAGCTTCTCTAGAAAGCCGAGACCTTTACCCGATCGATAGGTTTCGTTCTCTATTTTGATAACCGTCAAGACTAAAACTCCGGAAAAAAACATAATCCTTGCATTACTTTTATCTCGATAGAGATATTCTTACACATTAATACCTCTAGAAACTATTTTTTTTACATATACACTGTACACGAAGATCTGAATAGAATATTGAGCGTTTTATAGTCGGCATGAAGCAGACCAGACTGGCCGCCATATTGAAAATTCGTTCCAGCGAGCCGTGACGTCACACTGGTAACTATGAGTAGGTCATTTTTGAACAATAGAGTCACCCCCTCCCTCCTGTTCGCACCTCTCTTAGTATCCCCCTGGGTTCATTCCTAACTCTCAGTGAATTTTACATTTAATTGTCTTACATGTAGTTCATCAAAATTCAAATAACGAATGATAACAATTTTTAAATAACTTTATAAAAATTATTACAACTTAATTTAATTATTACTCACTAACACTTCAAATTTTTGGCTTTTCTTTTGCACTTACAGTGTAGATGAAGTATAACCTTTGCATTCCAGTATTTGCTTGGCATTGTTGCAAGAGCATCCATCGCAAATCCCTCCAGAACTGGCAGAAGTGTAAGAATAACTCCTTTTATAACCTCTTCGTCCATCGTTATAGAAATTCCAGAATCCATCCCAGTTTGATGGGTGGTTCAGCCCCTCACTAGAATATCTCGAATTCCAATAACTATGCCCAAGAAAGTTCCTGTAGCCATGGTTAGGTTCAGCCATTGCTTGATAAAAGCAAATTCTGAACGCAATCAAGGCGAATACAATTCGAAGCAAATCCATCAAAGACATCGTGAAACTGCGATGAAGTTTGACTTTTCGTAGAGTGACTTTACGTGAGGTTTTCTTCCTTAACGAGAGACGAAGATGGAGATCATTTGATCTTCTATTACGTAGAACAGCATTCCAGTGTTGCTAAATAACGACTTTGATCCAATCTTTTCAATTTATTGACAATATAAAAGCAGATTTACGTCAATGTTGACTGTTCGATGTTCTTCGTAACTTTTCGAACTGACTTTGACTTTTTGATTTGAGGTACGATTTCGTAGAGATACTGGTGAAGTTAGAGCAACAACGGCAAGGAGGAGTTGTTATTTGGTGGAGCTCCACTGAATATATACTGTTCGAACACCACACGGGGTCGGTCGCCCTCTTACGACTCCAAAACTAAACAAACTGGTAGCAAGAAAGTGTTATTACTAGTATTGTTAAAAAGAAGAGAAAAATAAAAATAACAGGAGCCATAGAAAGGGGAAAAAATGAAAGAGAGAGAGAACTTTTAATAGAAAATGCTAATTTTCTTGGATCATCGATTTTATACAGTGACTCGAACTTCAGTAATGTTATCAATATTTAAATGTGGAAAGAGATAGCAAATTAGCATGACAAGGAGGCTTAGCCGAAGCAGACAGTTACAATAAATAATGTAATTTGTGACAAGCGAGGCACGAGATTGACATAAATTGATATTTTGCCGGCACGGAGCTCTGAGGTCCGTGTGTATGCAGCGTGAAGTCGGCCCTAGTGTAACAAAGGAGTATAAATAAGTGCTGTTAGTAATGAGAGTTGTCTACGGTCAGCCTCGTCGCGTACTCTTGCTAGACCCAATTTTCACGAATGAATGATTGTATGTGAAGATTATTATCAATATTGAAGATGTTTTTGTATTGTAAACAATTATCAAATATTTAAGTTTAGATACCGAGTAAGCCTTAAAACCCTAAAGGTCACATCTTAGCATGGTCGGGGGTGCACGTTCCCTAATTTCTCCACTTCGTGGTTTTTCAGGGTTTTCGTGTCCGGCTTTGATGTCTAGTTACTTTGTTTCATTAGCTGTATCTTATTTACTGTTAACTTGAAATAACCTGCTGGGCCTGGCTGACCCACATGCCCATGTATCAAACCTGTGTATGCGTGGTGTGTTTTCTAAGGTGTCGTAGTGTAGTCAAAATTGTGTCTATATCGAGCACCAGTACTGAGGGGCCGGATATCCACTCCCTCACTGGCCATTTGGTTAGGACCTAGTTTACTAGTTTTCCTAGTTTATTTATTCCAATAAAATTGTTATATTATATACTTGGTTGTATCATAGTTAGTAGAGGGAATGGTTAGGAAGCCTTTTGTTATATTTGTTTGTTCTAGTCCTAATGTCATTATGATGTTGAACGGGTCCTGACCGTGCACAATGTTTGTTCAAATTCATTAGAAAATGGCTAAATGAATGAACCCAAATGTTCTCTATTGGATTATTTATTTAAATATTGTAATATATTTAATTTTGAATTGGAATACTATCCGCGCACAAGCAGCCAAAAGAAACGTTTGGGTTCAGTTGCTCAATCATAGCAAATTAAGGCAAAACAATGACAAAACAAAAGATTTGTGCACGGTCACGGTTGGAAAAAACGAGCAAAAACATATAACAAAAGGTTTCCCAACCAGTCCCCTCTACTAACTATGGTTGTATCAAAAATACATGGCGCAGCAATTTCCATACAGTAAATGTATGGCAGAAAATCGTCTTTTCTAATTTTTCGCCTTACTAGATGTTCCAGATATTTAGAATCTCTGCCAATGTTATTTTTGAAGGAAGCCAAGGATTGCACGTCAAAAAATCTGGACAATCAACGAATTTGGAGATGATTGTATCAAAAATACATGGCGCAGCAATGTAAATGTATGGCAAAAATCGTCTTTTCTAATTTTTCGGCTTACTAGATGTTCCAGATGTTCAGATACTAGATGTTCCAGATGTTCAGAAACTTTGCCAATGTTATTTTTTGAAGGAAGCCAATGATTGTACTTCAAACAATCTGGACAATCAACGAATTTGGAGATGGTTGTATCAAAAATACATGGCGCAGCAATTTCCATACATTAAATGTATGGCAGAAAATCGTCTTTTCTAATTTTTCGCCTTACTAGATGTTCCAGCTGATGTTCAGAATCTTTGCCAATGTTATTTTTTGAAGGAAGCCAAGGATTGTACTTCAACAAATCTGGACAATCAACGAATTTGGAGATGGTTGTATCAAAAATACATGGCGCAGCAATTTCCATACAGTAAATGTATGACAAAAAAATCGTCTTTTCTAATTTTTCGCCTTACTAGATGTTCCAGATGTTCAGAATATTTGCCAATGTTATTTTTTGAAGGAAGCCAAGGATTGTACTTCAACAAATCTGGACAATCAACGAATTTGGAGATGGTTGTATCAAAAATACATGGCGCAGCAATTTCCATACAGTAAATGTATGACAAAAAATCGTCTTTTCTAATTTTTCGCCTTACTAGATGTTCCAGATCTTCAGAATATTTGCCAATGTTATTTTTTGAAGGAAGCCAAGGATTGTACTTCAACAAATCTGGACAATCAACGAATTTGGAGATGGTTGTATCAAAAATACATGGCGCAGCAATTTCCATACAGTAAATGTATGGCAGAAAATCGTCTTTTCTAATTTTTCGCCTTACTAGATGTTCCAGATGTTCAGAAACTTTGCCAATGTTATTTTTTGAAGGAAACCAAGGATTGTACTTCAAAAAATCTGGACAATCAACGAATTTGGAGATGGTTGTATCAAAAATAGATGGCGCAGCAATTTCCATACAGTAAATAAATAGCACTCTTCTGATGATCATTGAAGGTTGAATTATTATTATTTGTCACATCGGCAAAACTTTCTTCGTAGTCTGGTAGTCCGCCATGTTGTTTGTGTCGAGAAGATATTTGGCGTGGACGCTTCACGGTTTTCAGGAGGCGAGCCGTGATTGGCTGATCAAAGGGAATGGAATGTAGCGTCGGTGTTGAGAGGGAGCACAGGGATCCCAATACCACAAATGTTTATCACTCACGTGTTACATGAACCCGAGGCTCTACACAGGGAGCCCAATACTTCAAATATTTATCACTCACGTGTTACATGAACTCGAGGCTCTACACAGGGAGCCCAATACTTCAAATGTTTATCACTCACGTGTTACATGAACTCGAGGCTCTACACAGGGAGCCCAATACTTCAAATGTTTATCACTCACGTGTTACATGAACTCGAGGCTCTACACAGGGAGCCCAATACTACAAATGTTTATCACTCACGTGTTACATGAACTCGAGGCTCTACACAGGGAGCCCAATACTACAAATGTTAATCACTCACGTGTTACATGAACCCGAGGCTCTACACAGGGAGCCCAATACTACAAATGTTAATCACTCACGTGTTACATGAACCCGAGGCTCTACACAGGGAGCCCATTACTACAAATGAAAGACGTGTGGACAGCAGGAGGGACTTTTGTGTGCGCATGCGTCGCCACAGTCAATGAATACAAGATGTACTCGACACAAGTTGTTTGGTTCCAATGTTTACAGTTTTTGCGGACGTATTACGAGAATTGTATGTACTCAACACGCAGAAATGAATTCTTAATGCTATCTTTGTGCCTTAAAGTTATTTCATTGATCGAAATATTAGAATATTATGCCTTTATTTGATATCAAATAAAGGCATAATAATATTTTATTTTATATCAAATTCCTGTTCTTTTGCTGTGCTAAATACTCTATTTTGGACAACATGGCGGCCAGCTGACATGGAGTAAACAGTTTGTCGACGTTGCAAGCTCAGTCGCGAAGAAGATGTAAGGGAAAGTAAATACATTTAGTCAATTCTTATACATATGGAATGTATATTATTATATTTTAGCTTTCATCAACACCAAATCAACTTCAAATAAACGAAGATAAACTTGTGTATGATGTCTGGAATACTCAATTATCCCAATCTTTAAAGTTAGTTATCTCGAAATTGAGCCGAAATCTCCACAATATCCACAACATAATTCATTAAAGTCATGTTTCCTGTTTTGAAAAATTCCAGTAACTTCTCTGGGAAAAATCGCTCGGTCGAAGATTTTCGACAATATCTTCGTCATAATTTGAAGAACGTGAATTAATCGTCAACACATTTATTATGGTATTCGTTTTATGGTAGGGCGTATTCTGTCAGTGTTCCAATGTTCTTGTAATGTTCCCATCCAAGGTCATATTCTTAGATATTATACTGAGATCGGTCAAAGTGTAAACATTTTATTGAAGTGTAAAGTTTGCATAAATTTCATTACTCAAAAATATACATTTTTTGCAGATTGCTTGAAATCCAGCCCAAAACTCCACAAAAATGTTACCATTTCATAGAACTATGTACCATATGCTTTCAGTATATGTTATTGAGATTGTTGGAAAAAATCGCCAGAAGAGATAAAATTACAGTTTTTCATGATAACAACAAAAATATCTTCATGGAAAGGTCGGTGAAGACATCTAAATTGTTTTCAAATTCGACGAAACTTTGTAAAGGTATAGTAAATAAATACCACAAGACACCAGGACAGTTTCAAGACTGTTGTTACAGTATTTATAGAAAAACAAATTAAAGTTATAATCCACAAAATTCCAGCTTGGGTTTCCTGTGCCGTTCAATATCAAACAAAATACGAATTTTGTGAATAGCCAGTGTGCAGTGAAAAGCCAGAATTAAATTAACATTTGACTATATTAAGCCTTTTTGTCGAACTCTGATGATCAAAATAGCAACATAATAAAATATAGCATTATTATTGGTATAATCGGTTTTCGTACTTCCGAAATTACGCTTTTATGGTCCAGCGGTTAAGCGCATGCTCATGCAAATTTCCCTCCTGTTCGTGTGGACAACACCTCAGCTGTAACATCAATTCCAAAGGAACTTCGACATCCTTGGCATTACAGGAGTTCCCAGAATCCTTTGCAAATGGAGGATAAAGATCGACCAAAACTCCTTCGCGAACAAACAGACATTTCCCAAACTCCACTGCGCGCACAAGTCTCGTAAAAGAAGACTAAACAAAGAAGAATGAAAACCAGCATATTGAAGATCACGTGGCAGTGGATATTAGGGAGTTTAAGATTTGCAAAATCTACGACGGCGACGTCAACCGGAAGTGTAAATAACTTCTGTTTGGAGTTTCTTACCTTCATAGTTGGTATTCCTTGTGGATGAAGTAACCTCACAGGCTTAGGCTTGGACTAAATCTCTAATGTACGACATTCTTAACAGAAGTTATTTACACTTCCGGTTGACGTCGCCGTCCGTGGATTTTGTAAATCTTAAACTCCCTAATGGCGCCAAAATGGGCGGCAGGTATAAAATGCAGAACGTAAAATGCAGAACGTAAAATGCAGAACGTAAAGTGGTATCCATATTAAATACCGAGAGATCGAGTCCGTAAAAAGGTTGTTTGGTTTATATGCCAAACATTTAGGAATTTATTATGAATTTACGTGTTTTTGCGATTTCTTGACATAAACTTGCAAGATAATGAGCCTGGGCTGCCTGTGGTATCCATGTAAAGTGTGTCCATGCACATGATGTGGTTATCACTAAAGTAGTAGTCAGCTTAAAAGCTGCTCAGTCGACTGCAGAGCGTGACGTGAGTGAAGCATTTTAAAACTCAGTAGAACGTTAAAACATAAAATTTTCTCGGTCTATATAAAGAAAGAATATTATAAAATTATACCTAATATCTGGAAAAAAGCCCCACTGCAGATACTGTATACCCAAAACCCCTGGCCGGCCTGTAAAGTATATATTTTTGAGCTAAGAGCAGACAATATATCAGAATGAGCCAGTATTGAATCGAACTCAAACTTCATATATTTTCAAATCCATTCATAATATGATTTATGTATATAGAGTCGTTTTCGTCACGGTCACGGTACGGAATCAAAGACATCTATTCAACCAATCACAGCGCGCGAAATCATCGCTCAACCAATCAGAATGCTTGGATACGGCATGATGATGGCGCGATACGATCACTGCACGGCACGAACCGTACCGTACCGTAGCTACTTCCCACTCATACGAAAACCACTCTATATGCATACCCCATGCCCTACAATAAGAAAACGCAAATGTAACTTATCAGTATCAAAGTATTTGTCAGTTTTGCAATACTGACTTTATAAATACTTTTTGCGATACTTTACATTTCTAGTAGTGGTAGTGGTAGTGGTAGTGGTAGTGGTAGTGGTAGTGGTAGTGGTAGTGGTAGTGGTAGTGGTAGTGGTAGTGGTAGTGGTAGTGATAGTGGTAGTGGTAGCGGCAGCAGCAGCAACAGCAGTAGCAGTAGTAGTAGTAGTAGTATTAGTAGTAGTAGACTGTAACGGCTCTGCTAGGGACAGAGTTTTGAACTGACGAAACCATCGCAGGTTTGTAGATCGCATGTTTATTGATTTCGACGTAAAGCTAGAATTACACGGACAAAATACAATTATAACTAAATCAATTATCGAAAGTACAAATTAAATAAAGAAGAACTTAACTTACCAACTGTCCCCAAAACAACCCCTAGAATCAAACAGTTCGCAACTTTCGCATACAGTTCGCAATTCGCATTTTTCCTTTGACGCTAGACGAAGATCAGTGAAGACAAGAGAGCGTGCAAAACCAACTGAAAAACTAACTGAACTTAAATTTACATAAATATGTCCCGAAGGAACTCTTTGACTAAATACACTAAAACAACAAAGAACAAACTAACAATACCTAAATGATGTGGCTCTGTTACACACTCTAGTAGTAGTAGTATAGTAGTAGTAGTAGTAGCAGTAGTACTACTAGTGGTAGTGGTAGTAGTAGCAGTAGCAGTAGTAGTAGTAGTAGTAGTAGTAGTAGTAGTAGTAGTAGTAGTTGTTGTAGTAGAATAATAGTAGTAATAATCTGTAGTAGTAGTAGTTAAGTCGTAGTAGTAGCAGTAGTAGTAGTAGCAGCAGCAGTAGTAGTCAGTAGTGGTAGTAGTAGTAGTAAATGCTCCTTTTTGCCCTTGTTCTTCTTGTAGTCAACGATGTGCAGTCACGCAAAGAATGTCGTTGCCAAGACAACAGACATCTACGCAATCATGGCAGAAACCGGATTTTTGCTTGTAATTACTTGAGTCAATTAATAATATTAGACCGAATAAATTGTACTGAATACACCATATTTAGGTAAAATAACTACTATATATAGTTTTCTTGTTCTATTTTTTGAATAAAAAAGTCCCTTTTGAGCTAAAACGCAACGTTGATCGTAACTTATATCTGATACAATATTAAATTGGCTAAGAATAAATTTGACTTGTATATTGACGTTCAGTATCGCACATTTGGCAATCAAGACACGTACTGAGAGAGTACACACTCTCTAGCTTGCAAACTAATTGGATAATACTGACTTGATTTGTCCCCTGAATGATATCATAGCAGATACCGTATGCAGTTCATTTACGTCACTATCAAGCGGTTAGCAGTTTCTTTTTAGGTTCACAAATGAACCATAAACAATAATGAGAATCGTTGCTGTTAAAGTATTTACACTAACTACGATGTGGGCGCTTCTAGTATTCGTTATCTCGCTTCAAATTCAGCCAATCGTTTCTACAGGTAAGTTTGATATAAAAGCACAAAATAACTAAATATACTAAATAGTACAAAATCCTTTGTTTTAATTCCATTGTTTAATGGGTGCTGTTGTTGTAGTACTAGTAGTAGTAATATAGTTATAGTGGTAGTGGTTTTACTGGAAGAAATTACGAAATAGGTGAGTAAACGGTTTGCAAAGAAAATCATATCAAAACCAGAAAAAAACAGGTTTACAAATTCATGAAAGTAATTAATTTGCTTTTCATCCTTGTCTGATTTGATTTTTCTATTAAAACTTCACCTCAATAGACATGAATGAATGCCGTAGCTCTCCTTGCCAGAACAATGGAACATGCATTGATCACGTGAACAGCTACACATGTACATGTGACAGTAAATTTACTGGCAAAAACTGCAAAACACGTGAGTTTGTATAAGAACAAGTTTTTTGTAGATATATAATACATATATATTGATTTTTAATTCACAGTTTGTCTTACAAGTTATATATACTTGATTTTTCTTATAAGAGCAAGTTATACTATTGCTGGTTTGCAATCAATCCCTGGATAATTAAAGTACAAAGACGCAGTGGCCATGTTGGTGGTACAAACAAGAGCAGCTAATGAGGAATGCTTTGTTATCGGGATCCAACATGGCCGCCATGACGTCACGTGCAACCATGTTGGTGGTACAAACAAGAGAAGCTAATGAGCAATGCTTTGTTATCGGGATCCAACATGGACGCCATGACGTCACGTGCAACCATGTTGGTGGTACAAACAAGAGAAGCTAATGAGCAATGCTTTGTTATCGGGATCCAACATGGACGCCATGACGTCACGTGCAACCATGTTGGTGGTACAAACAAGAGAAGCTAATGAGGAATGCTTTGTTATCGGGATCCAACATGGCTATCATGACGTCACGTGCAAACCAGCAATAGACCAAATAAACCCTTCATGGGGAGGGGTGGGAGATATACTCCTTTATATAAGCTATAAAAGGGAATGAATACGAAGAAAGTTTTTAAGGGGCTGTGTTTGATGTTTGGTTTTCTTCTTCACCAGGTAAAACCCCTTGCTCCAGTAATCCATGTATGAACTCTGGTGTATGTGTAGTCAAGCTGCCCAGTTCATTCTGGTGTCAATGTCGCTATGGTTACGATGGTAACCAATGTGAAATAGGTATATATGTCAGCGGTAGTCCACTGACAGAAAAACATGGCGGATCGGTATATTTAACCACAATCCTTTGCGCGCAAAAACCTTTAGGTTCGCAAAGGATTCTGGTGCAACCGTCATCGTTTTTCTGTACAATGGATTATAAACAAAACAAGTCTCCATTTAATTGTCTGCTTTGATCGGACTACGAATGAATCCGAATGAATCCGAATGAATCCGAATGAATCCGAATGAATCCGAATGAATCCGAATCAATATATATGTATTATTTTGCAGTTCTGAGTCCAAACAAAGAGTGCGGTCGTCGAGTGGAGCCTCGCATCGTCGGTGGCATGTCCGCATTCCCTGGCTCGTGGCCATGGCAGGTTGCGCTCTACGCACAAGGCCAGAAACAACACTACTGCGGCGGTGCGCTCATCTCCAAGGAATGGGTCCTCACCGCTGCGCATTGCGTTCTTTTCCGAAAGCCGCACGAAATTTTCGTCGTCCTCGGAGAATTCGACGTCAGCAAGGTCGAAGGGAACGAAGTGTTCCGAAATGTCTCTACTATAATCAGCCATCCGGTCTATAAGTGGTGGACGAGTGACTACGACCTTGCCCTCCTCAAATTCTCCGAGCCACTCAAAATGTATAACCGATACATCTACCCTGTATGCCTTCCTCTAAAGTCAGAGTTACCACCCCAGGGTACCAAGTTTACCATTACTGGATTCGGGAGGCTGAAGCAAGGTGGAGCCAGTCCCACAAGGCTGCAGCAAGCAGTGGTACCCCTCGTATCCCATGATATCTGCGCGGCGGCGTACAAGGACAGAGCTGTGATTACTCGGAGGATGATGTGCGCTGGGTATTCTCAGGGGGGTATTGATGCCTGTCAGGGAGATAGTGGGGGTCCATTTATCAGGCAGGAGTCTAACAATTGTTGGTATTTGTATGGGGTAATTAGTTGGGGTATTGGATGCGCTAACGCTAATAATTATGGAGTGTATGCTAATATTCTTACCGCGAGGGACTGGATCAAAACGAATACCAAAATCTAGATTAAAGATGGCGGATCAGTACATTTCTAGTACCATAATCCTTTGCGCACTTTTCTACCTTTCCATCTCTCAGAAACTTTAGAAGAGAGCGTTTTGAAAACGTCGAAAAGTGAAAGTGTCAGACAGTTTGTAGATGGGAGTTATATATTTATGTAGGTTCGTAAAGGATTGTAGTAAATTGTATGCGCCGGGACATTTTTTCGGAGTAGCAGCCGGTATTTTTCCTCGAAGAATTTCTTCGCAAATAATTGGAGCAATGCGCACGCGCATAAGCACGATTGTATTGAATTTCACCACTGCGCATGCGTATCGCGCCAACAATTCTTCAGGCACACATAAAACTCGCCAAAAAAACACAAGACACAACACCACAAAACGACTTGTGGTAGAACATGCAGAATAGTCCCTTTTCGCGTTCACAGATCCCGTTGTACGTAAAACCGCTGTACTTATTGACATCAGACGCATTTGTACAGGGTTAGCCACGAGTCAGTGTTAATTATTCACAAATATCAACAAGAACACGAAAAAATGTTGACATAAAACAGAAATATTTTTGAATTGCACGGACTGTTTTCTGAATCGAGGCTAAGCCTGTATAAATGCGTCTTTTGTCAAGGACAGCGGTCATCCCTAAACAACGCGAAACTGGAGTATTGTGACGGAGCCGATAGATTTCCGGGACGGAACCCATAATGTTGAACGCAGACCTAATAAAAGTTTTAAATCACCGATGCCTTAAGACCCTGTGTTATATGAGTGTCTAGATGGAGCAATGGTCTAATAGAGGATATCTGAAGTTATGGCTTAGGGGCGGGATATATAGATTTTACCTCCAAGGGGTAAGACAATACGTTTGTTAATTAATCTTTGTATCACTACATATGTTATTGTCTTGTAGTACCCCTGGGCAGGCTCCTTTTATACTGGAACTTTGATCGTGTCGAGGATATCTGAAGTTATGGCTTAGGGGCCGGATATTCCCTCCCTCACTGGCCGTTTGGTTAGGACCTAGTTAATAATAATAATAGTATATATGTTCTTATATATGCATTTAGAAGCGCAATGCGTTTACAAATATATGAAACGTTTTATGTTTTCGTTTTCGTTTTTATGTATCACCGGGATAGCGCGGGCGGGGCCGAAATCTTCACCCTTTACGGAAGTCGATTCGATGTCTCAGCTTCTTAGGATGTCTCGGGAGAATCGTCCCATTATAATCTCATTCATGAAGAAAGCAAAATAAAACTGTTTTAGAAAAAAAATGCCAAATTCAGTACATTTGAAAAATGTCGCGCAAACTGCAAAGCCCTTAATGAAAATGTCTCCAAGTTTGAGTAAAAACCTAATTTATATTTTCAATTTACAATTAAAAGGTTTTTTATGCTGAATCGAAACTGTGGTTGGTTTGAGAAAGATTTGGAATATAAATAGCGAACAAAGCTTTCAAATTACGTACCTTTGAGTGAACTTTGCCTGTCAGCAAAGCAGCGACTCGAATTGACCAAGAATGCAAAGCTTTCTAAATGTTGTCCAAATGTCTTCTGTAGAGTCTTTTCCGTCTTTGAAACCAGAAAAAAATGTTTCTGCAAAGATAAAACAAGCAAATAAACTTAGAAAAGCTCCAATAATCATGCATGTTTTTGACGAGTATTTATGCCAACTTCTACCGTGTCCATTCACACCGAGTTCCAATTTGGCGGCAACAGTTCCAGTCAGTTCAACACAAAAATATTGCACAAAATACGCTTTTAAACCGGCAAGAACTACTCAAGCATGTTGAGTACCTCAATTCATAAGGAATTGTATCTTTCGAAGGAAAATGAATAAACACGGACTTCAACTCACTTGTTTATGAAGTTTTCGTGGACTTTGCCAGCTGTGTTCACAACTCACAATGTGACTTGAATTGCGACAAAGTTTTTACAAAATTACGCTTCGAAAATGTCTCTTTGAAGTAGCCATTAGTGAGTACGGCGGTAGAACTTTCTGAAAACTGGAAATTAAGGAAGAAAAGTTAAATTTTGTAAAACATTTTGGTTAAAACTGAGAGCATTCTTACCTGCATGAAAGTCCGCTCGACGTCTTGCACACAAAAGGCCAAAGGCGCGAAGAGGGAAGCCATTCGAGTGCAAATAGTCCCGTGCAATTTGATTTCAGCCAATCAGAAGTGAGATAACAAAATCGACGAGATGAAGTAGCCAATTCCAGGTAAAATAATTTTGATTGACAGCTGTGGAACACCTACTCTAACTGTGGGGTGGACGAACGATCGATGAGAGTTTATACAAGGGAAATTAAAACACAGGATTCCCGCGTATAAAGTATCTGAATAAAATAGAGTAAGTTATACCACAGGCAGCTTAAGCAATACATTTGTGGAGTGTACGAACGGATTTACAGTGAATGTATGGGGCGAAAAATACGTATTTTTTGTTTCAATAAATTTAAACATACCTTGGTCCTGTGTTGTTGTTAATGCTATAAAAACCAGCAAGAATGATGTTAAATAGCATTAACAACAACACAGGACCAAGGTATGTTTAAATTTATTAAAACAAAAAAATACGTATTTTTCGCCCCATACATTCACTGTAAATCCGTTCGTACACTCTACAAATGTATTGCTTGGGCTGCCTGTGGTTATACATTCCCAGTATAGCCCGAGTGAACGCTATTACAGCGTCTAGTTTTATGTATTTTCTAACGGTTTGGAATTAATGCACATTGGCACGGTATGTTGTGTCAAGGCGTTGTCAGTGTCACACTGCTATCATGTACCTTAGGGGATAAGGTGTATATAATGAGTATTTCAGCTAGTTGATGCCACTCGAAGGTATCTCTAGCTATCGTTCACTGTAAAATTTATTGTTACGTTCTTCGCACTATGTAAACCTCACTGATAGCAATAAACGAGATGCCCCATCCTGTAATAATTGTTACATGTGTCATGTAAAATAGTTTGAAAATGATTTGTATTCGTTGAGATAGAATACTTTTGAAACTAGAGTGTGTCTCTATAAGACCTTAATACTTCCATACTTTGATTACTGTTCTACTGTATGGGGGACCATCGGTAAGGGCCTATCAGACAAACTCCAAAAGCTACAAAACAGAGCTGCTAAAATCATATCCTTTCCTAATATTAATCAGTGATAAACATTCTGAGGAGTTATTGGATGACCTTGGCTGGGATAGACTTCATCTTAGGAGAACTAAACAACTAGCCACTATGATGTACAAAATACAAAATGATCTTACTCCAGGTTATCTGAAAAATATCAGTAATAAGACCTCAAATATACATTCACATAACTTAAGAAATTCAAAAAACAGTCTTCACATTCCCAGACCTATTACTGAAGCTGGGAAGTGTACTTTAAACTATAGAGGATCTGTTACCTGGAACTCCAAGATCCCTACAGAGATGACTGAGATAAACCAAGTTTGAAAGTTTTTTCAAATCTGCCCTAGATAAACTAAATACTTTAAATACTTGAATTAATATTTTTATTGACTATTTTTGATATTTTCTATTTATACATATCGCTATTTATTATACAATTTATTATTTTTAGATGTCACGGCTCTCTGGAAGAGCATTTTTTTCTTGTAATGAAGAGATTCCGTGTTTAAATAAAGTTTATGTATGTATGTATGTATGTAAATTAATTGTATTCGGCTTCGCCTACAGCATAAAGCTACAAAAACAGTGAATCAGATCAGAGGAACTTACACTAGTATTCTTTCTCGTCTTTCTCGTCCCGTGTTTGATAGAGTAGATTTCGTATGACTGTGAAAAACCGTGCAGTGACCGTGATGATTTAGGATTTCAAATGAATCCGTGCCGTGATCGTTCCGTGCCGTGCGCCGTGGAAGTTTTCCACAGTCATACGAAATCCGCTCTATATTATTTGACTCATGTGTTGAAAGTCTCCTGGTTTATCCCATGAACCTGTACTACACTTCTACTACAATTGTTACTTCTGTTTACTTAATTTGTTATTGTTTTATTATTTTTTTGTATTGATATGTTCTTCTGTAGTCCATATTAGGAGACTTCAGTGGAAGGATAACGTTGATTGGCTATACTGAGCTTGACTTTGGAATGACTGATGTTTAATTGTTAAAAATATGTTCCGTTTGTTTATTAGGAGCGCCCCCAGCTACCAAACCAAGTATTTGTCTGATTCAGCTGTTACAAAAACACCTCGATCTAGTAAACTGTTGGATTTGAAATCTTGAAGGTACGTAACTTTGACTTTCTTTTCTGCAAATTAATGAGAGAGGCCCGCTCCTATTTACCTTGGACGACTGGTATCATTTTATATCGTTAAGCCGAAAAACTTCAACCGTCTCTGAGGAGGTTGTAAAACGAAAGTTTTCGCTAAATAAATAAAACGCAAGTGCGTAAAGGAATAACATATGCTATGAAACTTCAACCGATTTCGGATATTTTTAATCTTGATAATCAGGTATTGGTATTGTACATCGCCAACTATTCCGGTCATCTGAGCCCGCGATGAACAGCGGTCTCCCCCAATCGAATAATGAAAATGGCGAATACAAATACAAGGCTTGATGGGGAAGCGATCAAATCAAGGCAAATAAAAGTCTATGTTCTGAAGAATATTAATTTGCCGCGGTAGAATAGCATTCCACTACTCCTTATACTTTGTTCTGGCTAATACAAATTACAAAAATATAATTTTCTACCTTTCGTTTGAAAATCTTCGATCGACGTCAGTATCGTCCATACTGCCTCTGTAAATTTGGACAAAAACATGCGAAAGTGCGAAGTTCCAAGTCGAATTGTCGAAATACAGATGACTCTATCCAATTTGCCGCGGTGGATTTATAAAGTAGGCATACCTGTAAGATCACTCACGAAAGCATGTCTAGATTGGAGATAATTCTACCTTTCGTTTGTGGCTTTGAAAATGCTCCATTATCACACCGTGAGAACACCAAATGTCTGCTTGCGGTGGACGAAGTATAGTGAAGTTTGAAGCCGAAACTTTACCGAAAATCGTCATGTTTGGTATCAAAATAAAGCCCAAATATCCAGCTTTCATTTGCCGTAAAGATCCATGGGATAGCTGTTAAAGCACAGGGATACCGTCGCAAGTAAGTTTGATTTCTCCAAGTCCGGGCCTGAGGGCGCTTGGGCTCCCTGTGCTATTGCTCAAAATCGTCAAACCGAGTTAGTATTTCCGTTCTAAAATGTTTCTTCGATAATATTGAGCTCTAAATATACATAACACATACAGTTTGGTAGTTGCTTTCAATTCGAATGGTGTTTAATTCACAAGAGGAGCCTCCTCAGGGCCTTATTGAACGTGTTTAGGAGCGAATTTGACTGATACTCTAAGTATATTTTCCAAAGTCACGCCGTTGCGTGACCTACGGGTCAGGATGACCGGAATAGTTGGCGATGACTCAAAAAATAGTTGTCTTTATCACAATAAAATTGTATATTTTATACAAATCACGAATAGCTGATTATCCAGATGAAAAATATCCTAAATCGGTTCAATTAAAGTTTCGCTGCTCAAAACAAACTCATTAAAATGAGATCCGTCGTCCAGCGACATTTTTGGGAATTCTTAAGCCGCATGACACGAACAAGTTTTCCTTGATAAGGAAAAATTGGCGATGTTTTTGTCGTCTACACGAACAAGTCTTCCTTGACAAGGAAAAATTGGCGATGTTTTTGTCATCTACACCCCCGCAAGTTTTCCTTGTCAAGGAAAACTTGTCAAGGAAAATTTGCTCGTGTAGATTCGGCTTTAAAAAGCGACAATTATCGAATGTGTCGAAAACGTAAAAATAAATAAAAAACTAACATCTTCGGTTGGTCGTGAATGTAGTCTGAGTTAGAATAAATAAATTCACGGCTTCTGCAATCATTAAAAAAAAAATATTTTGAAAATTCGAAATTATAATTATTTCCCAAAACGGACTGATTTACTTTATAATAATGATAATAATAATAATATTTCTTTCTTTCGATTTATCACGTACCTACAAGAACACAAGTTACAACGTGAATCCAAGACGGTTAACCGCACCTCAGTTTTAAACTCATTTTGGACGATTTCTCGAGAGTTCTGTAGCTTGCAATGTTGATCAATCTTCTCACAGCATGCTCGAGTCGTAATAAAAACACATTGAACGCTTCTTGTTATTGTATATAGACATTTTTTACATGTGTGGGCCAGATTGGAAAAAAGCTTGGACTTCATCTGTGTTTTTTAGTCAATAAAGTTTCTTCTTAATTCTTCTTCTTCCTCTTCTTCTTCTTCTTCTTCTTCGTCTTCTACTTCTCTTCTTTTTCTACTTCTCTTCTTCTTCTTCTTCTACTTATCTTCCGTCTTCTTCTTCTTCTTCTTATTCGTCTTCTACTTCTCTTCTTCTTCTTCTTCTTCTTCTACTTCTTCTTCTTCTTCTTTTGCCAGTATTTCATTTTTTTTATTTATTATCATGTTATTTTATTTTAAGTTTTTTTAATACTTATTTAAGTTTTAAAAAACTCATTGAGACGTGAATGAAATGCGTTTAAAAACAAGAAAATAGAACAGTAAGGAAAGACCGTGTACGACTTTCTGGGCAACATATATCAACTAGCCAAACTAGCAACAATAACACATAGCACAACGGTTAGCTAGAAAAAGTGTTTGTTTTAATAATTTTTACAAATGTTCTATTTTCTTTTCAAAATGAAAGTTTTGAAAGCCTTTTCTGGCGTATTTCAATATAACTTAAATAAAACAACATGATAATAATAAAAAAATATGAAATACTGGCAAAATTCAAGGAATCCAAAAAGGAATGAGTCATGAGTTGCCTAAGAAAAGCTGATTGATTGTAATTGGTTCATTTATAATAGTTTTATACCGGGAGACATACAGTTATATTTACACTTCTCATACTCATTAATTATTCATGAGGTAACCAGCCAATCAAATGCGCAGAATAATGCCACATGATGTACCTTGAAAGTACTGGCGAGAGTAACTTCGCGCCACAGGTCCTCGGACTGGAAACCCCGTCTAGTCCTGATTCTCGGCTTTGAAATTACTTCTCAAATCATTAATAATTCACGTGGACAAAACAAAGGAAATCACTACCGTGAAGGAGGTTTGGAAATGTGTTGTTAATTAGCATAAAATTCAGCCAACTTTAGCTTTGAATTTCTTCAATTATTAATCATTACTGATTTGGAGAAGTCGTTCCAAAGTCACCAATGAGGACTAGACGGGATTTCCAGTCAGCTACACTATAATTGCGCGGTCGACTGGAAATCCCGTCTAGTCCTCATTGACGTCGGCCTTGAAACATTACAACATTACATAATCACCGAAAAAAACGCGCGCTCTCCAAACCATATGGAAATCCATTGGAAATTAATTCACATTTCCAAAGAATTTCCAAGGAAATTTCAACGAATTTCCAACGAATTTCCAACGAATTTCCAACGAATTTCCAACGAATTTCCAACGAATTTCCAACCAATTTCCAAAGTATTTCCAAAGAATTTCCAAAGAATTTCCAAAGAATTTCCAAAGAATTTCCAAAGAAATTCCAAAGAATTTCCAACCAATTTCCAACCAATTTCCAACCAATTTCCAACCAATTTCCAACCAATTTCCAACCAATTTCCAACCAATTTCCAACCAATTTCCAACCAATTTAAAAAAAATAACAACTTTTCTTTACTTTTCCAAAGGAATGCAGCTGGTCTACTTCATAATTTCACTCCTTCCGTGCCTCAAGCAAGTGACCAGTAAATTCCACTGCGTCGGCACCTGCTATTCTGGACGGGTTTTTCCAAAGCCTGAAGACATCGTCCATGGAAAACTTCTCAAGGGACACTCCTACAAGAACATTACCACTGATGATCCAAAGAAGTGCTACTCATCTTGTGTCAATGACTGTCGTTGTAAGGCGTGTCAGATGAAAGGTGCGAGATGTGAGTTGCTGGACGAGGACAAGACGTCTTCCAAGGCAGATGACTTTGTAGCTGAGTCAGGATACGCGTACTATGATCTGAAGCAAGTATTCTACACAGGGGTGAGATTCTGTGTATTTTATGTTCATATAATAGTTTTTGTTTGCAATGTTATTGAATGATTCGATATTATTTTCACTCTACCACTCCTGTTTAGGGGTTGTTTAAAAACTCTTTGTTTATTTCATCTTCACAAAGGGAATGTTGACTTGTATCGCTGAGAGCCCTTATTTATTACTGACAGAAATCCCACATGGTTCAGCCAGGCGTGTGTTATAATGGCTGCTGTCGATCTCAGCCTTGTATGAACGGAGGGACATGCGTAGAGCACTGCCACACCCCGAAAAAGAAGTTCACCTGCACGTGTCCAAAGCTGTACTGGGGCAAGGTGTGTGAGAAGATTAATATTTCATCTTGTATGGATGTTATGGTTGCTGCAAGTACAGTGCCATCCAATGGTGTCTACAGGATCACTCGTTCTGATAACAACAAAGTTGTCCCAGTCTATTGTGCTTTTAAGAGTCCTAACCAGGCCTGGACTCTGATCGAGTCATTTTCTCTTGAGAACAATCTCATTTTCCAAAGCAAAGCCTTTCATCAAGATTTCCCAAGAAGTGACGTCACACCAAACTGGGTAGACTATCGTATGTCACTACCCAACATGAAGTACATCCGCAACAAGGCCACCATGTTCAGAGCAACGTGTGACTATCCAAAGAGAGTTGGTTCTCTTGCTCCTGACTATCTGCTGGGTGAATTGAGCCAACTGGATATCATTTCAGATGAAGTCATTATTGGAGCATGTACGACATTCCTTCACATCAACATCAGAGGAAACAGGTGTTTTAAATGCACCGCACCAATATATAAACTACCTATTGAACATATTCACATTGATCCCAATACCAACTGTGACTTTCGGCCTCAAGATGATGTGGCAGGAGCTGATCACTTTGGATTTTATATGATAGTCAATCCCAAGTCAAAATGCACTGCAACACAACAGTCTACTACACAGTGGTGGTTAGGAGAACAGAAATAGGGTGACCAGACAGGACATGAACTGCATGACCTTGGTATTTGAAAGGTTGAATGTCCAATAAACTGATTGGTTACTATGGTGACACTAACACAGTATCAAAATGCACTGCAACACAACAGTCTACTACACAGTGGTGGTTAGGAGAACAGAAATAGGGTGAGCAGACAGGACATTAACTGACCTTGGTATTTGAAAGCTTGAATGTCCAATAAACTGATTGGTTACTATGGTGACACTAACACAGTATCAAAATGCACTGCAACACAACAGTCTACTACACAGTGGTGGTTAGGAGAACAGAAATAGGGTGACCAGACAGGACATGAACTGACCTTGATATTTGAAAGCAAATAAGCTGATTGGTTACTATATATGGTGACACTAACACTGTGTACACTGACGTCAGTGTTGGATTTAACGGCGGCGTTTCGTAATGTACTGCAGCAAAAAGGCATCGACCTGGCCATGGTCTTCACGTCAGTAATACTCAGTTCAACCACCGTCGCTACTGTTTTCAGTATTATTGTATTGTATTCAGCTATTTCAAAAAACGTTCTGTGTTTCGTGCGCATTGCGCAGTTGCATTTCGCATATGATTATACTGAGAATCATTTTTCTACTCACTGATCATGAACTCAACATGTCGACAAACCAAAAAAACTTTCCATCAAAGCCCATCACTATATATGGTGGCGGCATGACTGTTTTATACACCTAAGACGCATTTCAATCATCGAATACACAATGCAAGGAGGGGGAGGGGGGGGGGGGGGGGGGGGGGAGGGGGGGGGGGGGGGAGGGGGGGGGGGGGAGTTGTGATCACGCTTCACGTGCCATCTTTTCGTAATTTCACGACAAAAAGGAATCCGATTCAAACCATTTCACGCACGTCTTTCTTGCAAATTCACGGATCACGAGTTTTTTCTTTTGTTTATAAAGTGTTTTTTACAATTCACGTGCCATTTTTGGGCCAAATCTCGCGTCACGTGTAACCCCTTTGCTACCCTGCATATGAGCACGAGTGCAATGAGGGTTATCACATAATTTCAAAACTCATAGGACAAAAAAAATGATTATCATAGCTGGAAAGATCTCGTTGAAATTAGTAAAAATGTGAAGTTTCGAAAAGATCGCTTCACAAATTGCAAAGATATGAATTTTCAAATATCGAAATTTTGTATGAAAACCTTTGTTGGAGGCAAGAGTTGCCTCCAAGCGTAATTTCCAAAGGTTTTCATATAAAATTTCGATATTTGAAAATTCATATCTTTGCAATTTGTGGAGCGATCTTTTCCAAACTTCACATTTTTATTAATTTTAAACGAGCTCTTTCCAGCTATGATAATCATTTTTTGTCCGATGAGTTTTTGAAATTACCTGATAAACCCTCATTATGATCAACACCATGAGTGATGTTTGAAAGTTTGTGTATTTAGACGGCAGTTGTCCTTTTCAGTGTGTATAACACACTGTAATCATATTCATTTTGAAATCACTAGTAAATCCTGCAATCTGATTGGCTAAAAATGGTGCGAATTAAATCATTAATTGCACTATTTTTTGTGATCATTAATTGCACCAATTTTTTTTTTTTTTAATTTTCGCGCACAGAAACTCTAATTTTATTAAATTCAAACGATTCTTCATAAAAAATAATTTGTAATTTAGAATGAAAGAGTTGTATTTTAGGCATCAAAATTATTCTTATTATTGCCAACTTACCACCTAAATATAAAAAAAGTGTATTTGAAAAGATTTCAAAATGAATATGATTAATAGGTAATTGAACTTCGTGTCGTGCAATTTTGGTCTGAAATCATACTCGTGATAACAAATTGCACTCCCGCTACGCGGTCGTGCAATTTTGTAATCACTCGTTATGATTTCAGACCCAAATTGCACTCCACTCAGTTCTATTACCATTACTTATCCAATAGGAGCCCTGGGGATGCCCAGGGTTTAAAGGAGACTAGGACGTAAAATCGTTCAAAATTTGATTTAGCTGAAACTTCACTGAAAATAATCTTGAAGGGTCTTATAATCACTAGTTAAAATCTTTTTTCTCAATATTCCAGAGGGAAAGTACTATATTTTTTTTATGAATCAATAGAGGTGGTCAGTGACGTCACTTACTCAACCCAAAAATCAGCTCCATACATTTATTTGTATTTTATGATCAAAAATATCCTGAACTCCCTTTACATTATTTGTGCTCAAGATTGATTGTTTGACCAGTTTTCTTCAATGCAGAGCTATTATCTGTTAACTGAAACCGGGTTTGTTCAGGATAACAAGCTCGGCATTGAAGTAAAAACTGGTCAAACAATCAATCCTGAGCACAAATATTGTAGAAAGGAAAGCTCCTCCTCACACAAACGTTTAGGCTTCATAGAAATAAAATAATTCAAGACATTAAACATGAACAAATTGAATGGATGAGTGAAGCCATACTGATTTTGTTTGGGTGGGTTGAGACAGTACGTGACGTCACGGACACTTCTAAAGATTCCATAAAAAAAAAAAAATTTTGTATTGTTTACTTCCCATTGGAATATCTGAGAAAAAAACGAAACCAGTGATTGTATGGGGTTCTTCTTTTGACATTATTTCAGTGAAGTTTCAGCTATATCAAATTTGAACGATTTACGTAGATAGTCCCCCTTTACTGAAATCACTCTTAAGAACTGACAAGTATGGATTCAATTTTTAAAATATCTCATGCATACAAATGATAGACCAATTCGGCTAACGCAATGTTTACATTTTCTTTACCCCAATTTAAACTCTTGGGAATAAGAGCTTTTTGTTCCAAACATTTCCATGTCAATGCTATATTGAAATCCGCGAAATACAACAGACAAAAGAACCGTATTCCCCCAAAGATCGCATTGGGTACAACATTGCGTTAGCCGATTTGGTCCTATTAACTTGTTAATCATATGATTATAGCATTTTTGTTGGGAATGGCAAGAAAGGTGAGGATTATGCTGTGTTTTTGTTCGTTTTGAATAAAATTACTCAGATTAACGTGGTCATCCGAAGCACGCGAAGTACACAGCTATCGGAAATAGAGCACGGAGTTCGTTCCGGTGTGTGTGGTCTGTCTACGGAGGGACCACCCGTTGATAACAAATTGTTATATAGGTGTTTTTGTTTCCTCCTCACTTAATATTATAATAGTGGTGGGATGCTCGTCGGAGTCTCTCCAATGAGTTGGCAATGAAAGGAACCGAGTGTCTTAGTGGTCCTTTTAACTGAGACCCCCTAAAAGCGGTACCAAATCGCGGTTTTCAAACCCTAAAAAGTTACGACGAGCATCCCCACCACTTTATACTTTGGGACTCGTTGTCCTTAGTTAGACTCTTCGAGCGGGGGACTGTGGAAGAGTCCTAGTCTTTATTGTTGTGTTTTTGAATAAAACACTTAGTTTAATTGCGCGCTATTGACGCCATCACGCCATCGAGCGGCGGGCTGGGGTTGCTTTCTTCAGAATACTCCAGTTTCGCGTTGTTTAGAGATGGCCGCTGTCCGTGACAAAAGACTCATTTGTACAGAGGTTAGCCTCGATTCAGAGAACAGTCCATGCAATTCAAAAATTTTTCTCAGTATTGTTTAAGGTTAAAACATTTTTTCGTGTTTCTGTGTTGATATTTGTGAATAATTTACACTGACTCGAGGCTAACCTGTACAAATGCGTCTGATGTCAATAAGTACAGCGGTTTTACAACGGGATCTGTGAACGCGAAAAGGGACTATTATTGGTCATATATAATTTGATAATTTCTGATTTCGATTATAGTATGATACGTTGTACTACCCATTAATTAAAATTGTACTTTATATTAGGCATGTAAAAAACGCATTTCATCGAGTATGCTAAATGCTCCTAGGCGTTTAATATGTGGGTAATAATGATGATTGTGATTGATTGATTGATTGATTGATTACTATCTTCAAAGGAACATGATTGTGAGTTATATGACTACAGACAATAGCGCCCATTCAGATACGACTACGAGAGAAAATAATTAGTCACGAACGACTCGCATAGGGTCAAAACAACCGATGCTGCTGCTTAAGTAGGCTTATAAATTTATTGTCGTTCGACGACTTTGCTAAGCCGCGCTTATTTTTCTTCTCGTTTAAATGAACCTATTAAACACTACAGAATCCGACAATTTAATGACGTTTGTTTCTTTTCAGGCAGCCTCGTTGAACGTGAATGGAGTAACATGGCAGAACATCAACCTTCACCACTCGAACAGTTTCAACGTTTCAAGGCCTGTGTACTCAGAGAAACACATTCGCAGAGCAGTTTTCAGGTCCAAAAAAACGTAACTCCACTCGGTTTGCGAGACTGTTTCGCGAAAACACAAGCGAGTAGTGAGCGTGTGTGTTCTGGGGATCTAGCATGTCAGAAACACACAAAATGAAAATGGCTTTCCAAGCGAATTCCCATCATTGATTGGTTACCGAGTACAGCCCCAAACACGATGGAGTGGCTGATATCTGTGCAGGACTAACGGTTGGCGTAATGCATATACCTCAAGGTAATATAATATATAATAATAATAATATAATAATAATAATAATAATAATATAATAATAAATAATAATAATATAGAAATGAAAACTGATGGAGAATATACAGAACAAATGTTTCGGAAAAAATCAGACGCCTCGAGCGGGATTCGAACCCACGACACCCCCGATTTCATGACAGGTGCTCTACCCACTGAGCTACCGAGGCAACTACAGTAGCGTGAAGTTCAAAATTAGCTCAAAGACGCTGATTTTAACCGAACATTTTGCTCCCAGGCCTCACGGAACTGGGAATTGCTTCTGTATTGACGTACGAACTGCATCACGCAGTCACAGTAGTCATAGTAATGTACATAATGGCTTAACTGCATCGCGCAGTCACATTAAATCAGAATAACTGATATCAGAGCCATCCAACCAACCATCCAAATTACTGATAAGAACTATGATATTGTATAGAAATTGAAAACGTTTTCACGGTGGGTTCGAATCCCGCTCGAGGCGTCTGATTTTTTGTCCGAACATTTGTTTTCTGTATATAATCTCCATCAGTTTCATTTCTATACATATATCATAGTTCTTATCAATAATGATAATAATAATAATAATAATAATAATAATAAATAAAAAAATGATGGTAATAACTTTATTTCTCAAAACAAATTACAAATAAATAGATATAAAAATATAGATAAAAAAATCGTTATTTACAAAATTTTAAAATGACCGCTTGATTGGTTCAATAATTAATAATAATAATAATAATAATAATAATAACAATACTAATAATAAATAAAAAAAATGATGGTAATAACTTTATTTCTCAAAACAATTACAAATAAGAGATAAAAAATCCTTATTTACCAAATTTAAAATGACCGCTTGGATTGTCCAATAATAATAATAATAATAAATAATAAATAATAATAATAATAATAATAATAATAATAAAATAATAATAATAATAATAATACTAGTTTATTTCTTCAAGCACATTGAACAATCTCAATGCTTTTATTACCTTCATGACTGGGCAATTCCAGCATACCCCACCACGCCAACACCACGGCAAGCTAGCGTCAACGTATCCCAACCAACCTACGTTCCGCAGACTCTACTCCTCACCTCCATAATGGTCGCCGTCGGAACAAGATCCTTGGAACGAGGGCTGCGCGCGTGAGCTGGTTGCGTGTTGTATGATTGCGTGCTGCATGGTTGCGTGCTGCATGATTTGCGTGTTGTATGGTTGCGTGTTGTATGGTTGCGTGTTGTATGGTTGCGTGTTTTCATGGTTGCGTGTTGTATGGTTGCGTGTTTAATGTTGCGTGCTGCATGATTGTGTGTTGTATGGTTGCGTGTTGCATGGTTGCGTGCTGCATGATTGCGTGCTGCATGATTGCCGTGTTGTATGTTGCGTGTTTTTCATGGTTTGCGTGTTGCATGGTTGCGTTGTTTTCATGGTTGCGTGTTTTCATGGTTGCGTGTTGTATGAATTGCGTGTTGTATGATTGCGTGTTTGTATGGTTGCGTGCTGCATGATTTGCGTGTTGTATGGTTGCGTGTTGTATGGTTGCGTGTTTCATGGTTGCGTGTTGTATGAGTGCGTGCTGCATGATTGCGTGTTGTATGATTGCGTGTTGTATGATTGCGTGTTGTATGGTTGCGTGCTGCATGATTGCGTGTTTGTATGGTTGCGTGTTGTATGGTTTGCGTGTTTCATGGTTGCGTGTTGCATGGTTGCGTGTTTCATGGTTGCGTGTTTCATGGTTGCGTGTGTTGTATGGTTGCGTGCTGCATGATTGCGTGTTGTATGGTTGCGTGTTGTATGGTTGCGTGTTTCATGGTTGCGTGTTGCATGGTTGCGTGTTGTATGGTTGCGTGTTGCATGGTTGCGTGTTGTATGAGTGCGTGCTGCATGGTTGCGTGTTGCATGGTTGCGTGTTTCATGTTGCGTGTTGTATGGTTGCGTGTTGTATGGTTGCGTGTTTCATGGTTGCGTGTTGTATGGTTGCGTGTTTCATGGTTGCGTGTTGTATGGTTGCGTGCTGCATGGTTGCGTGTTGCATGATTGCGTGCTGCATGTTTGCGGATTGCGTGATTGCGTGCTGCATGATTGCGGATTGCGTGATTGCGTTGCTGCATGGTTGCGTGTTGCATGATTGCGTGCTGCATGGTTTGCGTGTTGCATGATTGCGTGTTGCATGATTGCGTGTTGTATGGTTGCGTGTTTCATGGTTGCGTGTTTTGTATGGTTGCGTGTTTCATGGGTTGCGTGTTGTATGAGTGCGTGCTGCATGATTGCGTGTTGTATGATTGCGTGTTGTATGATTGCGTGTTGGTATGGTTGCGTGCTGAATGATTGCGTGTTATATGGTTGCGTGTTGTATGGTTGCGTGTTTCATGGTTGCGTGTTGCATGGTTGCGTGTTTCATGGTTGCGTGTTTCATGGTTGCGTGTTGTATGGTTGCGTGCTGCATGATTGCGTGTTGCATGGTTGCGTGTTGTATGGTTGCGTGTTGCATGGTTGCGTGTTGTATGAGTGCGTGCTGCATGGTTGCGTGTTGCATGGTTGCGTGCTGCATGGTTGCGTGCTGCATGGTTGCGTGTTGCGTGTTGGCATGGTTGCGTGTTGCGTGATTGCGTGTTGCGTGATTGCGTGTTGTATGATTGCGTGTTGTATGGTTGCGTGCTGCATGATTGCGTTTGTATGGTTGCGTGTTGTATGGTTGCGTGTTTCATGGTTGCGTGTTTCATGGTTGCGTGTTTGCATGGTTGCGTGTTGTATGGTTGCGTGTTGCATGGTTGCGTGTTGTATGAGTGCGTGCTGCATGGTTGCGTGTTGCATGATTGCGTGTTGCATGATTGCGTGCTGCATGGTTGCGTGTTGCATGATTGCGTGCTGCATGGTTGCGTGTTGCATGATTGCGTGCTGCATGGTTGCGTGCTGCATGATTGCGTGCTGCATGGTTGCGTGTTGCATGATTGCGTGCTGCATGTTTGCGGATTGCGTGATTGCGTGCTGCATGATTGCGGATTGCGACGTGATTGCGTGCTGCAGGTTGCGTGTTGCATGATTGCGTGCTGCATGGTTGCGTGTTGCATGATTGCGTGTTGCATGATTGCGTGCTGCATGGTTGCGTGTTGCATGATTGCGTGCTGCATGGTTGCGTGTGTGCATGATTGCGTGCTGCGCATGGTTGCGTGTTGCATGATTGCGTGCTGCATGATTGCGGATTGCGTGATTGCGTGTATACGCTCGAAACCAAAGAGCTGATGGAGTTCTGTGTACCGGGATGTGTACCTCTCTTTTAGTAAAACGTTATCCCGGGTGTATTTTTTCCACCCAAGCCACACCCCTAGCTGGACCCCATTCTCATTCTATATGATTTGATTCACTACATAGGTCTTGCTTTTGCAATGCTGGCTTCCTTACCTCCCGTAACTGGACTTTACACAGCTCTTATACCAGTACTGATTTATATGGTGATGGGAACATCAAGATATCTGTCTCAAGGTATCGTTGACGACACCTAGGTTTCACCAAGGGCGAACTGGTGCAATATTGCAATACTAGCTGCCGATTTGTCCCGGCGGTTTTGCTTGACGTGCACAGGGAGCCCAACATAATACGTATTCCGCGCGCTCTACCACAGGAAACCCATCAAAACAAAATCAAAGAATGGATAGCACTGTGTGGGGGTTGGATAAATCAGTGGTACACTTTGTATAAGGAATTACCCCAGCAGCACTGTTAATATACACTGTTTGTGTTCATGTCCTTTGTTCCCTTCATCTTCACGGTCCGCGTCCTTTGAACATTCTTGTCTGTTTGTGGCTCTAAACATTGCGAACTGTGTATCTGTTTTAGGATCTTTTCCAGTAGTGTGTATGAATGATTGCAGAAGTCGTTGAGAGAGAGGTTCTCAAAGTGAATGGATTCGAAACCTACGCTCCACAACAATGCTACTAATACATCGAACCCTACCCCTACCCCACTGGGAGTTTATGGAGTCCTTTGGAAAACAAGAAATTGGAAATTGCAGTATCTCTGGCTTTTGCTTATTGGATTGATGCAGGTGCTGCTTTTGAACTACTTTAAAAAATATAACGTTTTGGTAAATAAGCCTGTATGTAGACCCAGGGCGCGCACTGCAGACATGCCGTTGTTATCTAGACCCCACTGTTATATACCCACATGCAGTAATGCCCGTTGTTATCTGGACCCACTGTTATATACCCATGCAGTAATGCCCGTTGTTATCTGGACCCACTGTTATATACCCATGCAGTAATGCCCGTTGTTATCTGGACCCACTGTTATATACCCATGCAGTAATGCCCGTTGTTATCTGGACCCACTGTTATATACCCATGCAGTAATGCCCGTTGTTATCTGGACCCACTGTTATATACCCATGCAGTAATGCCCGTTGTTATCTGGACCCACTGTTATATACCCATGCAGTAATGCCCGTTGTTATCTGTTGTTATATACCCATGGACCCACTGTTATATACCCATGCAGTAATGCCCGTTGTTATCTGGACCCACTGTTATATACCCATGCAGTAATGCCCGTTGTTATCTGGACCCACTGTTATATACCCATGCAGTAATGCCCGTTGTTATCTGGACCCACTGTTATATACCCATGCAGTAATGCCCGTTGTTATCTGGACCCACTGTTATATACCCATGCAGTAATGCCCGTTGTTATCTGGACCCACTGTTATATACCCATGCAGTAATGCCCGTTGTTATCTGGACCCACTGTTATATACCCATGCAGTAATGCCCGTTGTTGGACCCACTGTTATATACCCATGCAGTAATGGATCTGGACCCACTGTTATATACCCATGCAGTAATGCCCGTTGTTATCTGGACCCACTGTTATATACCCATGCAGTAATGCCCGTTGTTATCTGGACCCACTGTTATATACCCATGCAGTAATGCCCGTTGTTATCTGGACCCACTGTTATATACCCATGCAGTAATGCCCGTTGTTATCTGGACCCACTGTTATATACCCATGCAGTAATGCCCGTTGTTATCTGGACCCACTGTTATATACCCATGCAGTAATGCCCGTTGTTATCTGGACCCACTGTTATATACCCATGCAGTAATGCCCGTTGTTATCTGGACCCACTGTTGTATACCCATGCAGTAATGCCCGTTGTTATCTGGACCCACTGTTATATACCCATGCAGTACAATGCCCGTTGTTATCTGGACCCACTGTTATATACCCATGCAGTAATGCCCGTTGTTATCTGGACCCACTGTTACATACCCATGCAGTAATGCCCGTTGTTATCTGGACCCACTGTTATATACCCGCGCGGCAGAGAGCAGAAAAGCAGAAGAGAAGTGCTGGGTAGAGAATTTCTTTAGCGCCCATTATTTATATAGTTATTGAGAAAGGTGGGGCCAGTTCTGGACTAGTTGTTATCCAGCAAGACTTTGGCGATAAAATATAAACGGCACACAGGGAGCCCAACATAATACCTATTGCGCGCGCTCTCTACCACAGGAAACCCATCAAAAAAGACGCGCGCATACAAATATCGTTTTATCATTAGTAGTAGCTTCAGAAGCAATAGTTAGGCTACCTGTGCTTTGGCGATATAATATAAAATGGCACACAGGTAGCCCACACGTTGTAAATATGATAAGACACTACTATTGACTTATTAGGTTGCGGCACACAGGTAGCCCACACGTTGTAAATATGATAAGACACTACTATTGACTTATTAGGTTGCGGCACACAGGTAGCCCACACGTTGTAAAGATGATAAGACACTACTATATATTGATTGATTGTTAGGTTGTGGCACACAGGTAGCCCACACGTAAATATGATAAGACACTACTATTGACTTGTTAGGTTGTGGCACACAGGTAGCCCACACGTAAATATGATAAGACACTACTATTGACTTGTTAGGTTGTGGCACACACAGGTAGCCCACACGTAAATATGATAAGACACTACTATTGACTTGTTAGGTTGTGGCACACAGGTAGCCCACACGTAAATATGATAAGACACTACTATTGACTTATTAGGTTGCGGCACACAGGTAGCCCACACGTTGTAAAGATGATAAGACACTACTATATATTGACTCATTGTTAGGTTGTGGCACACAGGTAGCCCACACGTAAATATGATAAGACACTACTATTGACTTGTTAGGTTGTGGCACACAGGTAGCCCACACGTAAATATGATAAGACACTACTATTGACTTGTTAGGTTGTGGCACACAGGTAGCCCACACGTAAATATGATAAGACACTACTATTGACTTGTTAGGTTGTGGCACACAGGTAGCCCACACGTAAATATGATAAGACACTACTATTGACTTGTTAGGTTGTGGCACACAGGTAGCCCACACGTAAATATGATAAGACACTACTATTGACTTGTTAGGTTGCGGCACACAGGGAGCCCACACGTTGTAAATATGATAAGACACTACTATTGACTTGTTAGGTTGCGATGGGTCTGTTCAAGCTTGGGTTCATTGCTACGTACTTATCTGATCCTGTAATCAGTGGCTTCACTACTGGATCTGCTGTGGTAGTAGTATTGAGTCAAGTAAAACACATTCTTGGTTTAGAAATCCCACAGATCACAGGGATATTTCTCTGTCGTTAAGGTATTAATATTTCACTCGTGCGTCATGTTACCATATAAGGGAAAGAGACCACGCAAAATATCCCAGCGTATTACACAGTAGCTCGCGCGCGCACGAAAAACATAGTAAAAATGGCTCAAAACTTCAGGAAACAAAGAAAGAAAGTCATTTGTGGAAAAATTAAACCCTTATTTGATGGTTTGACAGATAATACTTGCGGACATTTTATTCATTGCTCGTATTTTTCCTCGCCCTACGGTCTCAGAAAAATACTACGCAACTCGTAAAATATCTGCGCGTATTATCTGTCAAGCCATCAAATAAGCTGTATATATGTCAATCGAACGCAGCCAATATACGCGCTCAGCAACACAAAACACTGACAACAATAAGACAAAACACGGTGCATATGCTTAGCTGATGAGAGACCGCAATGGGCCTGTCTGCATTAGACCGCATTTATCTGACAATATTCTAAAAGCTGACTATGCTCGATCATTTCCGCAGATGACAGCAAGTATGCTCGCGAAGATCGCCAGTTCCAACGTTGGTTCTGTCATCACTGGACTACTTTGCCTTGCTGTACTGATTGGTCTTAAATACTTGAACGATCGATATCACAACAAACTACCTTTTCCTATTCCTGCCGAACTAATTGTGGTATGTTGCATTAACAGTTGTATCTTGTGTATACACTACTTCATATCAGTTGCAAGCCAAGTCCCTTTTATTTAGCGTTTTTCTCCAAATAGTTTACAAACTCACTCAAAAAGAATATCATTTCCGCGCGATTCCTTTCTAAATTATACAAACTCCGCTAATTTTGTTTTCTCGAGTTGATTTAATTCCGTCAAAGAATACATTCCTTACTGAGTTACAGTCATTTGCAAAAATTCTGGCCACCACGATATATCAATATATCGGGTGCATTATGGATAATTAAATAATAGAAAATTCCCTTTAAAGCAAGTTAAAGTCAGCAAAGTTGGTAGAAATATTTAGTATGATGTTTATTTTAGTCTTACGTTTGTATTTTGCTTCATTTAATAAGTTAGGAACCTCAAAATAGTATTATTTAATTACCCATAATGCACCCGATATATTGATATATTGATATATCGTGGCGGCCAGAATCTTTGCAAATGACTGTACTGTTACTGGTTAGTACTTATATGGCTAATAATCTTTGTCATAGATCGTGGTCAGTACAGCAATATCTTATGGAGGGAAAATAAACGCCAGATTTGAGGTACAAATCGTAGAAATTATCCCTAAGGGGTAAGTACATCATATGGACCAATCAGCGTCCTCACGAAATATGATTGGTTTACTCTGTTTCAGCGTTCTACCAATCAACGAGCTCTTCTTCACCGAATGACATGATTGATTGATTGTTTTTCAGACTACCACCAATCAGCATTCCTTCTTTCACGCTAATGAATGACATAGTTGTTGATGCGTTTAAAATCGCTATTGTCATCTTCGCCACCAACATATCGTTAGCCAAGTTGTTTGCCAAGAAGAACAGGCAAAAGATTGACTCCAATCAAGTAAGCTACAAGTTATACATATAAACGTTACATTGTTTATAACATCTTTTATATCGCAGGAACTCATAGCGTACGGTGCGTGTAACGTGGGAGTGTCATTCATCTCTGGTTTCCCTGTCTGTACTGCGTTGGCTAGGGTTGTAGTTCAGGAAAGTCTTGCTCATACGCAGGTACGTAGTTGACTCCTAGTAGAGTCAGTGTCATTCATCTCTGGTTTCCCTGTCTGTACTGCGTTGGCTAGGGTTGTAGTTCAGGAAAGTCTTGCTCATACACAGGTACGTAGTTGACTTCTAGTAGAGTCAGTGTCATTCATCTCTGGTTTCCCTGTCTGTACTGCGTTGGCTAGGGTTGTAGTTCAGGAAAGTCTTGCTCATACACAGGTGCGTAGTTTGACTCCTAGTAGAGTCAGTGTCATTCATCTCTGGTTTCCCTGTCTGTACTGCGTTGGCTAGGGTGGTAGTTCAGGAAAGTCTTGCTCATACACAGGTACGTAGTTGACTCCTAGTAGAGTCAGTGTCATTCATCTCTGGTTTCCCTGTCTGTACTGCGTTGGCTAGGGTTGTAGTTCAGGAAAGTCTTGCTCATACACAGGTGCGTAGTTGACTTCTAGTAGAGTCAGTGTCATTCATCTCTGGTTTCCCTGTCTGTACTGCGTTGGCTAGGGTTGTAGTTCAGGAAAGTCTTGCTCATACACAGGTGCGTAGTTGACTTCTAGTAGAGTCATGTGTCATTCATCTCTGGTTTCCCTGTCTGTACTGCGTTGGCTAGGGTTGTAGTTCAGGAAAGTATTGCTCATACGCAGGTACGTAGTTGACTTCTAGTAGAGTCAGTGTCATTCATCTCTGGTTTCCCTGTCTGTACTGCGTTGGCTAGGGTTGTAGTTCAGGAAAGTCTTGCTCATACACAGGTGCGTAGTTGACTTCTAGTAGAGTCAGTGTCATTCATCTCTGGTTTCCCTGTCTGTACTGCGTTGGCTAGGGTTGTAGTTCAGGAAAGTCTTGCTCATACACAGGTGCGTAGTTGACTTCTAGTAGAGTCAGTGTCATTCATCTCTGGTTTCCCTGTCTGTACTGCGTTGGCTAGGTTGTAGTTCAGGAAAGTTTGCTCATACGCAGGTACGTAGTTGACTTCTAGTAGAGTCAGTGTCATTCATCTCTGGTTTTCCCTGTCTGTACTAGTAGAGTCTTGTAGTCAGGCATCTCTGTGTTCCTTACTGCGTTGGCAGGTTGTAGTTCAGGAAAGTCTTGCTCATACACAGGTGCGTAGTTGACTTCTAGTAGAGTCAGTGTCATTCATCTCTGGTTTCCCTGTCTGTACTGCGTTGGCTAGGGTTGTAGTTCAGGAAAGTCTTGCTCATACACAGGTGCGTAGTTGACTTCTAGTAGAGTCAGTGTCATTCATCTCTGGTTTCCCTGTCTGTACTGCGTTGGCTAGGGTTGTAGTTCAGGAAAGTCTTGCTCATACACAGGTACGTAGTTGACTTTCTAGTCAGAGTCAGTGTCATTCATCTCTGGCTTCCCTGTCTGTACTGCGTTTGGCTAGGTTTGGTTGTAGTTCAGGAAAGTCTTGCTCATACACAGGTGCGTAGTTGACTTCTAGTAGAGTCAGTGTCATTCATCTCTGGTTTCTCTGTCTGTGGTTCAGGAAAGTCTTGCACGTACACATGTATACATGTATACGTAGTTGTTCAATGTCATCGTCGTTATAATGTTGATTGTATCGACAATGCATTGATATCCCACACGTCCTACAGGAATAGTTCTGACTACTTATCATTGGCCTTGTTGTCATATCAATCATCATCATCATTACCGCGTAATCATCATTATTATTGTCGTCATTGTTATATCATCTGAACAGTTATGCAGCGTCCTTGTCATTGGCGTAGTGCTCTTGGTTCTTGTGTTCATTGCACATTTATTTTTCCATTTACCAAAGGTATCAATCGCGTGATTTATTAACTTTATTATTCACCAATAGAAATAGAGTCGATTAGTTGGTTATTGACATGGATTGCGGAAGGATACCATAGAGGGCTAATACTAATATCTGACTTATATATCCAGGCAGTTCTCGCTGCTGTAGTCATAGCAAACCTGACTGGTTTACTCAAACAATTCTCTAAAATCAAGAGTTTGTGGATCATTTGCAGAGCGGATGCAGTAAGTATCACGTAAACTAGTTATCGGTTTACTTGTGGATGATTATTTAAAGTGTTTTTTTTTTCCATCAGATCGTATGGTGTATAACGTGCTTTGGTGTGATACTCCTTGGGATAGACATTGGTCTAGGGTGTGGTGTGTTAGCAGCTCTATTGGCGGTCATTATGCGGTCGACAAAGTAAGTATTGTATAA
>JAUJYZ010000570.1:47992-75836 GCA_033675265.1 Actinostola sp. cb2023 | reverse complement strand
TCTTGAGGTACACTGTAACACAGTAAAGTCAAATAATGATGGGTTCCTTGTGGTGTGTCACGGGTACACTGTAACACAGTAAAGTCAAATAATGATGGGTTCCCTGTGGTGTGTCTTGAGGTACACTGTAACACAGTAAAGTCAAATAATGATGGGTTCCCTGTGGTGTGGCATGGCGTACTCTGTAACACAGTAAAGTCAAATAATGATGGGTTCCCTGTGGTGTGTCATGGGGTACACTGTAACACAGTAAAGTCAAATAATGATGGGTTCCTTGTGGTGTGTCACGGGTACACTGTAACACAGTAAAGTCAAATAATGATGGGTTCCCTGTGGTGTGTCTTGAGGTACACTGTAACACAGTAAAGTCAAATAATGATGGGTTCCCTGTGGTGTGTCTTGAGGTACACTGTAACACAGTAAAGTCAAATAATGATGGGTTCCTTGTTGTGTGTCACGGGTACACTGTAACACAGTAAAGTCAAATGATGGGTTCCCTGTGGTGTGTCTTGAGGTACACTGTAACACAGTAAAGTCAAATAATGATGGGTTCCCTGTGGTGTGTGATGGGGTACTCTGTAACGCACAGTAAAGTCAAATAATGATGGGTTCCCTGTGGTGTGTGATGGGGTACTCTGTAACACAGTAAAGTCAAATAATGATGGGTTCCCTGTGGTGTGTCTTGAGGTACACTGTAACACAGTAAAGTCAAATAATGATGGGTTCCTGTGATGTGTCACGGGTACAGTGTAACACAGTAAAGTCAAATAATGATGGGTTAGCTGTGGTGTGGCTTGGGGTACAGTGTAAAACAGTAAAGTCAAATAATGATGGGTTCCCTGTGGTGTGTGATGGGGTACACTGTAACATAGTAAAGTAAAATAGTGATGGGTTCCCTGTGGTGTGTTATGGGGGTACACTGTAACACAGTAAAGTCAAATAATGATGGGTTACCTGTGGTGTGTTATGGGGTACTCTGTAACACAGTAAAGTCAAATAATGATGGTTCCCTGTGGTGTGTCATGGGTACAGTGTAACACAGTAAATTCAAATAATGATGGGTTCCTGTGGTGTGTCACGGGTACAGTGTAACACAGTAAAGTCAAATAATGATGGGTTACCTGTGGTGTGTGCTTGGGGTACAGTGTAACACAGTAAAGTCAAATAATGATGGGTTCCCTGTGGTGTGTGATGGGATACACTGTAACACAGTAAAGTAAAATAGTGATGGGTTCCCTGTGGTGTGTTATGCGGTACACTGTAACACAGTAAAGTCAAATAATGATGGGTTCCCTGTGGTGTGTGATGGGGTACTCTGTAACACAGTAAAGTCAAATAATGATGGTTCCCTGTGGTGTGTCATGGGTACAGTGTAACACAGTAAATTCAAATAATGATGGGTTCCTGTGGTGTGTCACGGGTACAGTGTAACACAGTAAAGTCAAATAATGATGGTTCCCTGTGGTGTGTCATGGGTTACACTGTAACACAGTAAAGTAAAATAGTGGTGGGTTCCCTGTGGTGTGTTATGGGATACTCTGTAACACAGTAAAGTCAAATAATGATGGTTCCCTGTGGTGTGTCATGGGTACAGTGTAACACAGTAAATTCAAATAATGATGGGTTCCTGTGGTGTGTCACGGGTACAGTGTAACACAGTAAAGTCAAATAATGATGGTTCCCTGTGGTGTGTCATGGGTTACACTGTAACACAGTAAAGTAAAATAGTGGTGGGTTCCCTGTGGTGTGTTATGGGGTACTCTGTAACACAGTAAAGTCAAATAATGATGGGTTCCCTGTGGTGTGTCTTGAGGTACACTGTAACACAGTAAAGTCAAATAATGATGGGTTCCCTGTGGTGTGGCATGGCGTACTCTGTAACACAGTAAAGTCAAATAATGATGGGTTCCCTGTGGTGTGTCACGGGTACACTGTAACACAGTAAAGTCAAATAATGATGGGTTCCTTGTGGTGTGTCACGGGTACACTGTAACACAGTAAAGTCAAATAATGATAGGTTCCCTGTGGTGTGTCTTGAGGTACACTGTAACACAGTAAAGTCAAATAATGATGGGTTCCCTGTGGTGTGTCTTGAGGTACACTGTAACACAGTAAAGTCAAATAATGATGGGTTCCTTGTGGTGTGTCACGGGTACACTGTAACACAGTAAAGTCAAATGATGGGTTCCCTGTGGTGTGTCTTGAGGTACACTGTAACACAGTAAAGTCAAATAATGATGGGTTCCCTGTGGTGTGTGATGGGGTACTCTGTAACGCACAGTAAAGTCAAATAATGATGGGTTCCCTGTGGTGTGTGATGGGGTACTCTGTAAATCAGTAAAGTCAAATAATGATGGGTTCCCTGTGGTGTGTCTTGAGGTACACTGTAACACAGTAAAGTCAAATAATGATGGGTTCCTGTGATGTGTCACGGGTACAGTGTAACACAGTAAAGTCAAATAATGATGGGTTAGCTGTGGTGTGGCTTGGGGTACAGTGTAAAACAGTAAAGTCAAATAATGATGGGTTCCCTGTGGTGTGTGATGGGGTACACTGTAACACAGTAAAGTCAAATAATGATGGGTTCCCTGTGGTGTGTGATGGGGTACTCTGTAACGCACAGTAAAGTCAAATAATGATGGGTTCCCTGTGGTGTGTGATGGGGTACTCTGTAACACAGTAAAGTCAAATAATGATGGGTTCCCTGTGGTGTGTCTTGAGGTACACTGTAACACAGTAAAGTCAAATAATGATGGGTTCCTGTGATGTGTCACGGGTACAGTGTAACACAGTAAAGTCAAATAATGATGGGTTAGCTGTGGTGTGGCTTGGGGTACAGTGTAAAACAGTAAAGTCAAATAATGATGGGTTCCCTGTGGTGTGTGATGGGGTACACTGTAACACAGTAAAGTAAAATAGTGATGGGTTCCCTGTGGTGTGTTATGGGGTACACTGTAACACAGTAAAGTCAAATAATGATGGGTTACCTGTGGTGTGTTATGGGGTACTCTGTAACACAGTAAAGTCAAATAATGATGGTTCCCTGTGGTGTGTCATGGGTACAGTGTAACACAGTAAATTCAAATAATGATGGGTTCCTGTGGTGTGTCACGGGTACAGTGTAACACAGTAAAGTCAAATAATGATGGGTTACCTGTGGTGTGGCTTGGGGTACAGTGTAACACAGTAAAGTCAAATAATGATGGGTTCCCTGTGGTGTGTGATGGGATACACTGTAACACAGTAAAGTAAAATAGTGATGGGTTCCCTGTGGTGTGTTATGCGGTACACTGTAACACAGTAAAGTCAAATAATGATGGGTTCCCTGTGGTGTGTGATGGGGTACTCTGTAACACAGTAAAGTCAAATAATGATGGTTCCCTGTGGTGTGTCATGGGTACAGTGTAACACAGTAAATTCAAATAATGATGGGTTCCTGTGGTGTGTCACGGGTACAGTGTAACACAGTAAAGTCAAATAATGATGGTTTCCCTGTGGTGTGTCATGGGTTACACTGTAACACAGTAAAGTAAAATAGTGGTGGGTTCCCTGTGGTGTGTTATGGGATACTCTGTAACACAGTAAAGTCAAATAATGATGGTTCCCTGTGTGTCATGGGTACAGTGTAACACAGTAAATTCAAATAATGATGGGTTCCTGTGGTGTGTCACGGGTACAGTGTAACACAGTAAAGTCAAATAATGATGGTTCCCTGTGGTGTGTCATGGGTTACACTGTAACACAGTAAAGTAAAATAGTGGTGGGTTCCCTGTGGTGTGTTATGGGGTACTCTGTAACACAGTAAAGTCAAATAATGATGGTTCCCTGTGGTGTGTCATGGGTACAGTGTAACACAGTAAATTCAAATAATGATGGGTTCCTGTGGTGTGTCACGGGTACAGTGTAACACAGTAAAGTCAAATAATGATGGGTTCCTGTGGTGTGTCACGGGTACAGTGTAACACAGTAAAGTCAAATAATGATGGGTTATCTGTGGTGGGATGTCTAATAATCCCGGCTGGGATGTCTAATAATCCCGGCTGGGATGATGGGATCCCGGCTGGGATGGTGGGATCCTGGGATCCCGGCTGGGATGTCTAATAATCCCGGTTGGGATGGTGGGATCCCAGCTGGGATGGTGGGATCCCGGCTGGGATGGTGGGATCCCGGCTGGGATGGTGGGATCCCGGCTGGGATGTCTAATAATCCCGGCTGGGATGTCTAATAATCCCGGCTGGGATGTCTAATAATCCCGGCTGGGATGGTGGGATCCCGGCTGGGATGGTGGGATCCCGGCTGGGATGGTGGGATCCCGGCTGGGGTGGGATGTGTAATAATCCCAGCTGGGATCCCATCTACAAAAAAGCCGGCTCTCATTTTTACCTGGGAGCTGCTGAGAATCGAGCGAAGGCTCATGCAATCTACATGTACATGTATACGAAATGTGCTGAGTGATTGAACGAAGTGCTTGCATGTATTCAATACACATATTCAATGACTAAGGAGATTTTAAAATTATCTTAATCGCACAACCGACACAAAATTGAAATAAAGAAAGTCAATGTTTTCTATACTTTGAATAGTACCACTGTAACTTTGCATTGTGGTAAGCTTGCTGAGTTTTTTTTTAATTAGTCAGTAAATAGAGTACTAAAGTGTGACGTCACGAAACAATTAATTTTGATTTTATAAATTTTTCTGTTCCTAACGTTATAGGAACATGCAGAGCCAAAAATACAGTGATTTGTTAAGGCAAATTATATATTCAACCCGCCATATCTCGACCGCTATTTAACCGATTGTCATAAAAATTGGTGTGTGAACTTCTTTCATGATATTCTATCTAAAAGTCTTTATAAAAGCAAAAATATTTTTTTGTGACGTCATCACTGTATAGTACTCTATATTTTGCAAGGATATAATTTGAATGCCCAGAATGCTGAAATATTAAAAACTATAAATACATCACAGATGTTCATCAACTACATTTATTAGACAGTCTTCTTCCAAATATTGTTTAGTCACACTGTGATGTCTAGAGTTCATTTACTGTATATTTGTATTTGTATGGATATATTTATGGTACCAAATCAACTACATTGTATGTCATTAATTGTCATGAATGTGGTTTTTATGGCAGCTTTGATTCACTTTAATAGTAACACAGGGATCCCGACAGAGAAGATATAGACTTATGTACAGTGTAGGTGAATCGTCTCAATGCAAGTGAGCATCCCCCTCTCAGACCCCATGTGTATACGTATAAACTTGTGCATATGGGTTGTGTCGTTGTATAATGATAAACCGCAAAAAAAGTGTAAAAAAGTAATGTCAGAAGATGGAAGAACTATTTTTATGGTGTTATATATTTCCTTTAACGATTGAAAAAAACCATACTTACATGTACATGTACATCAGATACCCTGTGAGCACCACCTGATGGCCATTGCTTTTCTCCACTAACTTTGTTGTAGTGGTAGAGCAATTCTCCTGATTTACAACGTTTCTCAACCCAGTCAGATTCAGTTTCTGTTTTTATGGACACCACATTTCCACATCGTGAGGAATTGCAGTCTGATGGCCTCGATTGGGAAGAGGAACATTTGAATGGCTTCCCTCCAACACAGTTGATATTGTTATCTACAGAGCCGTCATTCACATTGATCTCATCATTCTGAGGATGACTTTCTACTTTGATTAACTCCCTGTTATAATCACTACTCTTGATGTTTAGATAGTCCATAGTTTCCTAGCAATCTGAAACATAATTCATGTGAATGTCAAGTACATCCAGAAACCCTAAACCGTTTAATACCGGATGTGCATGTTACATACATGTAACATGCACATCCGGTATTAAACACAGCCCTCAGATCGATGAGTCAGAGACACGAGCAGATTTTAGTTTTAGTGTTTGAATCAAAGAATCGATTCCAACATAAATCACAACCACATTACTACACATTACCTGTATTATGTAGACACCAACAAAAGCATTCAAAGGGTTTTCATATCAACAAATCTTGTCGTAGACAACACTGACCTATTGTATCGCGGGCCATAAACCACAGGAAGCCCAAGCTATTCACTCACGATACAAACTCGACAGACTCCGTTTTCAATCGGTTTATTTCGTTGTAAAGAAAAACTTACATTTTCGTTTCATGTAAAACTTTATTATCAACACAAATGATGTTGTTTTATATAAAATCGATGAATATGTTTTTCATATTTTCGTTTCTTCCAAACGAGGCTCGTTCCAGTCCACTGTCCAGTGACGCCTGCTGTTTTCTGTGAGTCGAACGAAGTTTGAAGTTCGAGCGTCAGTGATTACTCACTCTAAATATCTTGTTATCCCACCTTTGACATCATTCATAGTTGCTACGGTCTTACGTGTGCAGTTGAACGTTTCTGAGGCTTTGTTTTCAATACTGAAGAAGTAGTCAAGGTAGGTTTGGTGGATGATTGTTGTACGTCTGTCTGATCGAGTAAGATAAAGTTTGGAATCGTCAGGCAAAAGTTGTAATTGTCCATTTCGTTAATCTAGTATTTAAACACTATGCAGTCCACCCAAATGGATACAAAATGGACAGAATACCAATGTAAGTCAGGACAGACTCTGTTTATCTACAACAAGATAACAGGAGAACACAAGTGGACCACACAATACAACAATGTACATGTAAGTTTGGCTCTGAGCTTATATCATTTCATCAGTACAATGTATACCATTACAATGTATGTCAAGTGACCTCCCCCCCCCCCCTCCCACTTCCCCCCCCTCCCCCCCCCCCCCCAAAAAGATATATAATATTTAGTTCTTATTAACCGAGCGGGAGGTCTGTACAGGAAAATCTTGACTGAGGTCGTGAAAGTACAGACCGAGTGCAGCGAGTACCACGACCGAGGTCAAGATTTTCCTGTACAGACCGACCAAGCTCGGTTAATAAGAGTTTTATTATATGACCATTTTAGTAAACTAAAAATTAACTCATTTTATTTGCATCTTACAAGCCTTACACTAGAATGGCTTCCCAGTATTTTTACTACATAATTTGTTTGAAAACCGGTTTGACAAGAAAGTGTGTGAAGCGAGGTATTTCTAGCTTGATGCTGAATAACTAAAACAATCTTAAAATCGAACATTTCCTCGACTTTGGTGTTGAAAACATTGCGATACACAGAGGAACTATGGATTTTTGATAAAAATGAACAAGAATGGTGAAGAAAATGGCAAGAAAGTTGAGGATTCTGTTGTGTTTTTGAATAAAATTGTAGTTGAAGCAGTGCGCGCGCTACTGTCGCTATCATCACGTCGCCATCGAGCGCGCGCTGGTTTGTTTTCTTCAGAATTTTGGTGTTTTTCAGTGAAATACTCCTAATGTTTTGCTTAATGTTTTTCATAGTATTGTTAGGAGTGAAATTTGAGCTCTTTAAAAACCCACGAGTTTACATTTATTCCAAATTACACTCAAAACCATATGATAGAAACAATGTTTACAGATTTTAAGATGCATGTGCGGACCGGTTATTACGGGAGAATCTAGACAGGTCCGAGAAAGAATCTAACCAATCAAATTGCTTGATTTGCTAGATACCAGGCTTCGAGATACTCGGTCATTTAATAAATAGATATTATAGCCTTTTTAGGAAAATACAAATATTACCCAAAATACTGACTCTACGTGACCTGTTGCCCGTGACCAAACACTGTTTTAGTCGCACTATAAGATATCTATATTTAGTTCAAATAGGTTACATTTTATTTAGAAGCCCGACTTCACGCTAGAAGAGCGTCTAGTTAATAAATAAAACAATTGGTGTTATGATTCTGTCTTCGGATTTTGGGCTTTCTGTGGTATGCGCGACACCACAGGTAACCCGCCAAAAGGATGACATTCAAAGTCGATTTTCCCACTCAATTTGTGAACATCTGAAACTAGTTCTTCACTCAAGTATATTACATCTCTAGAGCTATATATGGTCTGAGTTGTGTTACAAACAGAAATCTAGAAGAAGGTAAAAACGACCATTGAAATGTGGGCTTCCTGTGATGTGCTCAGCGATTGAAACGCCAGAAATTCGGTTAACATTCAACCTAAATACAGCAAATTAAAGTTTTCTCTAGCTTCCTATAGATATTTCGTATTTGTAAGTAATACTTGTCTCAAAGTTTAAGCTTTGAAAATTTTCGATTATTCAATAATTATTATCTGTTTTTTTTATTAATCTTTTGACTCCCACGGCGCCCGAAATCTCTCCATAAATATCGATACTGTTTTTAAAAATTCTAACTTTCTGAATTTTCGTAACATCGATCTCATGACGAGTTTTTAGTGACAACTAGATAACTCTTCAAATTTTAACTTCAAGGAAACTGACTTACAGGTCCGATTTCTGGGCACTAGTTCAATTTATTTTTCATAGAAATCAAAAATGCGCGTTTTTGACGCAATTTTACACCTCGAAAATGAACGACATTTGACTTGGATTTTCTTCCAAAATACATCCTTGCGAAACAAAACGCCACTTTCTCGGCAAACTTCCATCTCTCTTCTTCATATAGTCATGAATTTTTCCCTCTCTCTTCTTTAACTCGCCGAACAATAGCCATTTCCTTAGGACCAATTTCGCTAACACGTGTTATTCCTTCTGCACGCCCGAAAAGGATGCCGGGAACATCCGGGAATTTTCGACAGCGAGTAGCCCGCCTTTCCTTTTTTTAGAGTTTTATAGAGTGCCAAGCCACTCGGTCCGACAGGCAAAACATTGCACCAATTGCATTCTTTACAAGTCCAAAGTCGCCAAAAATGCCTTTGTAGGTCCTGGAATTCACCACAGAACAACCAGAGAGACGATTTCACAGTTGAGTCCGCCATTTTGAATTTCGTAATGGCACTGCCGAGTTGTCTTGGTGAAAATCGCTTCTCGCTGCTGGGTTCTTTCAGCAGAACGGTCTCTACCACACCAGTCAAGCTTAATGATGCTGTCCTGGGGGCTTCTGTACATGTGGTGAATAATGGCTATAAACACTCTAAAAATGAAAAATTGGCCTCTTCTAGTAGTGAACACCACTAGCCCCAACGAGCTCCCAAGACGAACGATAGCACATCTGAAAACGCGAGCCCACGGGCATTCAGAACTGTCAAGATTTCCATGGAAACCCCTTATATGGAATCGAAATTTCCTATGGCGTGATTAGGTCCAGAAAATCGCTAAAAAAAACTCAAAAATCTCTGGGTGTCAAAGGGTTAATGTGCATTATTCTTGTACTTCATTTCAGGGTTCAATAGAACACAACATCATGTTTGGTCAACCAATAATACGCAAGGAGCTCTGTAGTATTGCAACACAGACAGATGATTATGGCTGTAGTAATGGCTGTTCTTCTATGTACATCGATACAGATTTAACTGACAACAACATGGATGATGCAAGTCAACCACATCCAACAGTTGTAGGTGATAGTGGTCATTATTCAGTTAATACAGTTGATGGGAATTCGATGAAAACTGCTTCTGCTGTCCACGTGGATGAACGTTTATCAATGTTGAGTATTATAGAGGAATTAGATTTACCCCCTGAAAAGGAATCAGTTGAAAACAGCACTCAAGCAACAGATTCACCCACCGATGATGTTAATTCACATTCTCAAGAGATTGTGGAAAGTGACCTTCATGGAAATGGCAAACACACTGGAAAGAAGCCATTCCAATGTTCTTACTGTAATAAAAAGTTTGGCTACAAATGGAATCTCACTGCTCATCTCAGAATTCATACTAGAGAGAAGCCATTTGATTGTTCTTACTGTGATAAAAAATTTGGCCAGAAAAGCCATCTCACTACTCATCTCAGAATTCATACTGGAGAGAAGCCATTCCAATGTTCTTACTGTAATAAAATGTTGGGCCAGAAAAGCCGTCTCACTGATCATCTCAGAATTCACACTGGAGAGAAGCCATTTGGATGTTCTTACTGTGATAAAAAGTTTGGCTACAAATGGAATCTCACTGCTCATCTCAGAATTCATACTAGAGAGAAGCCATTTGATTGTTCTTACTGTGATAAAAAATTTGGCCAGAAAAGCCATCTCACTACTCATCTCAGAATTCATACTGGAGAGAAACCATTTCAATGTTCTTATTGTAATAAGCATTTTGCACGTAAAAGCCATCTCACTTCTCATCTTAGAATTCATACTGGAGAGAAGCCATTCCAATGTATTTCACAAGACATTTCGGCACAAACCATCCATCACAGGCATAGTTGCTGCGAGCCATCAGGCGAGTACTGCGAGTAGCCAGTGACACTAATATTGGGCTCCCTGTGTTTTATGTTGGGTTGCTATTTAGTCAGATCACGGACGAAAGGATAATATTAAATCATGAGTGTTTGAATATGTGTCGTTTGGTTTAACTACAGATTTAATAAATTTAAAAAAATGAGTACATTGTGCATAGTAACAGTCAACTCTCCGCTAACGGACACTCGTAAGCGGACAGCTCTACTTACGGACACCTTTTCAAGTCCCCGTTTTACCTCGCAGTCAAACTCTGTATTACACATTCCCGTAAGCGGACACTCTCTCGTAAGCGGACACTCTCTCGTAGGCGGACGCGACACTTGAATTGTGGAAATGAAAATTGGATAGTAGTTCTTTTGTTTACGCTCTCACGTAAGCGGACACACCATATAATAATTGTCTTTCGGCAATGGAATTTGTCTTTAATTTGCAATAAATCAACAAAAATATGACCTTTTACAGAGCAAATCTCCATTTGTCGGCGGGGAAGCATGGTGTACGGTTCATTTAACATTACCACCCGCTAATTAACTCTCCCGTAAGCGTACATCCACCCTATTGTTCTTTGGTGTCCGCTTACGGGAATAGTACTCGTAAGCGTACATCCACCCTATTGTTCTTTGGTGTCCGCTTACGGGAATATTACTCGTAAGCGTACATCCACCCTATTTTTCTTTGGTGTCCGCTTACGGGAATAGTACTCGTAAGCGTACATCCACCCTATTGTTCTTTGGTGTCCGCTTACGGGAATAGTACTCGTAAGCGTACATCCACCCTCCACCCTATTTTTCTTTGGTGTCCGCTTACGGGAATAGTACTCGTAAGCGTACATCCACCCTATTGTTCTTTGGTGTCCGCTTACGGGAATAGTACTCGTAAGCGTACATCCACCCTATTTTTCTTTGGTGTCCGCTTACGGGAATAGTACTCGTAAGCGTACATCCACCCTATTTTTCTTTGGTGTCCGCTTACGGGAATAGTACTCGTAAGCGTACATCCACCCTATTGTTCTTTGGTGTCCGCTTACGGGAATAGTACTCGTAAGCGTACATCCACCCTATTTTTCTTTGGTGTCCGCTTACGGGAATAGTACTCGTAAGCGTACATCCACCCTATTGTTCTTTGGTGTCCGCTTACGGGAATAGTACTCGTAAGCGTACATCGACCCTATTGTTCTTTGGTGTCCGCTTACGGGAATAGTACTCGTAAGCGTACATCCACCCTATTGTTCTTTGGTGTCCGCTTACGGGAATAGTACTCGTAAGCGTACATCCACCCTATTTTTCTTTGGTGTCCGCTTACGGGAATATTACTCGTAAGCGTACATCCACCCTATTGTTCTTTGGTGTCCGCTTACGGGAATAATACTCGTAAGCGTACATCCACCCTATTTTTCTTTGGTGTCCGCTTACGGGAATAGTACTCGTAAGCGTACATCCACCCTATTTTTCTTTGGTGTCCGCTTACGGGAATAGTACTCGTAAGCGTACATCCACCCTATTTTTCTTTGGTGTCCGCTTACGGGAATAGTACTCGTAAGCGTACATCCACCCTATTTTTCTTTGGTGTCCGCTTACGGGAATAGTACTCGTAAGCGTACATCCACCCTATTGTTCTTTGGTGTCCGCTTACGGGAATAGTACTCGTAAGCGTACATCCACCCTATTTTTCTTTGGTGTCCGCTTACGGGAATAGTACTCGTAAGCGTACATCCACCCTATTGTTCTTTGGTGTCCGCTTACGGGAATAGTACTCGTAAGCGTACATCGACCCTATTGTTCTTTGGTGTCCGCTTACGGGAATAGTACTCGTAAGCGTACATCCACCCTATTGTTCTTTGGTGTCCGCTTACGGGAATAGTACTCGTAAGCGTACATCCACCCTATTTTTCTTTGGTGTCCGCTTACGGGAATATTACTCGTAAGCGTACATCCACCCTATTGTTCTTTGGTGTCCGCTTACGGGAATAATACTCGTAAGCGTACATCCACCCTATTTTTCTTTGGTGTCCGCTTACGGGAATAGTACTCGTAAGCGTACATCCACCCTATTTTTCTTTGGTGTCCGCTTACGGGAATAGTACTCGTAAGCGTACATCCACCCTATTTTTCTTTGGTGTCCGCTTACGGGAATAGTACTCGTAAGCGTACATCCACCCTATTGTTCTTTGGTGTCCGCTTACGGGAATAGTTCTCGTAAGCGGACAGCTCCACTATATAACGGACACTTTTTTCAATTCCCGAAAAATGGGAAAACACTAGATCCCAATGACCAAAACCAGGTCAAGATTTGAATAACAATAGGAACTATTGTTAGATATGCCTCGTTCTACAAAGACATATTCAGGACACTGTCTTTGTAGAACGAGGCATCTATTGTTATTCAAATCTTGACCTGGTTTTGGTCATTGGGATCTAGTGTTTTCCCGAAAAATGCGAAAAATGTCTGCTGGCCACGAGAGTGGACAGCGGTATATTCATGCGCATGAGGTAATTTTTTTGATAATTTGTCCTTCAAAACTGCAAAAAAATTAGCGAAATTAATTTGCAACAGCGTTCGAGATGAAGTGTTGGACGCCATTTTGTGAATGGCTGATTGTCAATAACATTCCTTCAAAAGTTTTCGTTTTCTTGAATGAACTTCATCTTGTAATGATTCTTTCTTGTCGTTTGAATGCATTTTCGTTCATAAAAGTAATCGCAAGTTCGCGCCATGAATGTAAAATAGTGAAACGTGGCAATTTGTCTCATTAACCTTGAAACTAATGGCGCGAATATTTCAGCAAGGAATTTGTCTTCTTTGAAAAAAATAATATTATTCTAAAGCTGCTACTTTTTGTTATCTACTTTTCTCAAATAATATTAAATGTCTAATTTTTGTTTTTCCATTTTAGCAAACAACTTTCTTCTCATATATTGTTGTTAGAGATTTTATCTTAGATTTAAAATAAATATTAAATTATTATTATTATTAAATTATTAACTTTTATGATAAAAACAAGACGCTCAATGAGCGTACACTCGGGCTTATGACAAGGACAATGTCAGTTGCGTGAGGAGAGACCTGACAATGACTGACAGTTGCGTGACGAGGGAGACTATGTATAGCATAGATAAAAATCTCCGAATCGTATTTCCGTAGCACGTACTTGGAACGTCCAGTTGAGGTTCATATTCATGGTCAGACGGTTCTGATAACGTCTTTGGTTTCTTCGTTATCGCAGAGGAAAGTCGAACTTCGTATATCTTTTAAACATCCAATTGATTCAGACTACGGTATGATGTGACAAAGCTACATTGAAAGATCTTGTTCGATTTATCTCGAAATCAGAAAGGAATTATCGATTAAAAATCAAAAGCTGCTTCTGTTAGATTTAAGATGTGACCTCAAGTGACCTCAAATACGTTTAAAGACGTACGACAGCGTCTTCAAGAGTCGGAGATCTTTATGTATGAATCTACTGGAAAATCAAACCCTTGCTCTCTACTTCAGAGACTGACATAATAATATAACATCCAGACGATTCAGACTATGATCTGGCGAAGCTCGACGAAGCTGCTAACGAGTTTTTAACGGCATGGCCTATAAAAAAAACCTTTGCAAACGTGGAATATGAAATAAACATCCATCATGAGTTACTGAAAATAGCTCGACTGGCTCGACTGTTTGCATGACTTCTGTACATAATATAGCTTTTTGTCAATAGATGGACTGTAGTTACATCGCTGGTCGTGAGTTTAATTATAAATACTCAAGGACATAGCTGTACACGTACTATTACAATTAGCAACAAACATGACAACATAGCGAGGTCATGATACTTTTTGAGTTCATTTCATTTGCTTTTCAATTCATTTTTTGATGAGTTCGAGTTTGTGGAACGGCGTCGTACAACAGCCGATAAAACACGGGCTTTAAACACGCTCATTTCACAGACAAAAGCATACGCCGATTCGTGTGGACTCACTCTGAAAGATGTCGTTTCATTTATAACAAAAACAAACGCGCCTTAGCTTCATCGTCGAACGATCAACTATAATCCTGACCTTTAATAGCTTGAAGATCTATGCTGAGAAATCTTGAAACTCGATACGATCAAATACATCGCATTCTTTCTTCATTCTTCGCATTTTTTCTTCATTCCGTGACCATGAGAAAAATAATAATAATAATAAAAAAAATAACAAGAAAGCCCATTTAATAACTTTTAAGTTATTAAAACATTTAAAAAACATTTAATCATTTGCGTGAGTAAAAAATGTTCCTACAAAATGTTGTTAAAAAATGGTAAAAAAGCATATTGACGAGCTGCAGTTCACTTCTCCCAGGTCCATGCTTTCTAGTAACATTTAAACGATATTCAACGGACACAAGAATTCAGGAACTTTTGGGGTAATTACTAAACTGTGGATGATCTTTCAATCTATTATTTTACCTTTACTTAACTCGGTATTCTTTCAGTTTTTGTAAAATTATGCAAATTCAAGAAATCGAATATAGAGTACCGAAGTGATGACGTCATAAAAATAAAATGTTCGCTTTATTGACTTTCGAAAGAACATCAATAAAGAAGCTTACATGCCAAATTTGAGAGCAATCGGTTAAATAGCGGCTGATATATTGCCAGTTGAATATATAATTTCCCTACACAAATCACTGTAATTTCGGCCTGAATCATAAGGTTATGATCATAAAGTTATGTTCTTTCGAAATCGGGGATCGAAAGTTGATCAAGCGAAAATGATTGTTTTCGTGACGTCACACTTCGGTACTCTATTGCATATGGTGCATACAACACCTGCCTTATGGGCGAATCATAAAAATAATGAAAATAAAAATAATATATAGTCGGTCGAACCTCGGAGCTCCAATCCTATTTTAGTAAATGGCTATTACCCAATCACTAGTCCAGAACTGTACTCACCTTTCTCAATAACTACATAAATACTGCGCGCGAAAGACATTTTCAGACAATGTTCTGGTACATACTCTATTCTGTATAATAAATAGAACAATAATTCCCTTGTTACGTGTAGATACGAACTGGTATCACATCATTAAAGCTTTCCCTATTATAATAATAATAATAATAATAATAATAATAGTTTATTCACAATTCATCACACGTACACGAAAATAAACAAATATAATAATATATACATGAAAATACATGAAAAATTGTGAAAGGAGGTGAAAGAGGTTATCCCTTTCTAGTCCACCTCCTTAACATAATTTACAAAACAGTTTACAATATAATATCCTAAAATATATAAAACATTGAAATTTTCAAATGTCTATAAAATATAAAAACTATGTACGATATGTTAAAGCTAATATAATAATATAATATAATAATAGTAAATATGTCTCTTATATTAATTGACTAACTAATTTTTTCTTGAAGGTCCTTAAATTTTCTGCTTCTGCGATTTCTTTTGATAGATTGTTCCATAAATTTATAATACGTATAAAGAAAGAGTATTTGTAGCTGTTTAATTTAGCAGCTCTTATCTTTAACTTGAAACGATGGTTAGATCGCAATGGTCTAAAGTTATCAGCAAAGTTAAAGAATTATTGAGGGTTTAATCCATTCAGCCCATTTATCGTTTTGTAACATTCAGTTAGGGAGGGATGAAAAAGTTCTTCTTTTTTCCAATGTTGGCCATTTTAGTCGTTTTAATCGGTCATCATACGGCATATCCTGACGTCTTTGACCAAGTGCAAATCTTGAAGCCCGCCTTTGCACTTTCTCCAAAATAACGATATCTTTCTTCAGGTGTGGTGACCATACTGGAGAACAATATTCAAGTATTGGTCTAACTAAACTCTTGTATAATTTGGAGAATAAGTCTGGGTTCTTTGGTCCTACAGTATAATAAAGCCAAGAACACTGTTTGCTTTATTTGCACATTTGGTGGCTTGTAGGCTCCATGACAGATTTGATGTAATATATTGGAGGAAGTGTTCTACAAACATGGTATGTATGTCACCATGGCAACACGGATATACCTAACTCGAACAGTTATATATAGAAATATGTAAATAAATAATAATTATTATTTTACCAGCTTAAATATTGCCTTTCAATAGCATACTATTCGCGGCAGTCCCTTTCATGCTCGTAGTAAGGAATGGAGATAATTCCGACCGCGACAAGGGCCGGTGAAACACCAAGTTCCATTCCCAAGACAACTAGTACGACAATACTCAAACTACGAGACCACACCTCTATAAGGAGCCGCCAATACTCAAACCATGCCGGAGACCACACCACTAAGGGGCCGCCAAAACTCAAACAAAAGGAGCGCCAAAACTCAACAAACACTTACTATAGCGTACACCTATAACTATAACTCACGGAACTCCGGTCGGACAAGTTCGTACTTAATAAGTCCAAACCTCGTCGGGTGCCGACGTAGAACGATTTAGCTTTAATATGAAATAAATCATCACTCAAGCTCAAGAATGGTGAGATTAGGGCGGAAAGGCAGGTGTGTACAACATGCCAACCTATACCAAGATGTTCAACACTTTCGCAAACTCCTGGACTGCAAGGATGGCTAAAAAGTAAGCTTTAGGCTGCTTCTTGGGAGAGTGCAACTTATCCGAGAGAGTGACAGAGTACGGGGGATGCAGCCATGCGTTCAAATATAGCCAGGGCTTCGTATATCGAAATTATCTTCTCTACGAAAACCATATTGGTTTGTGGAGTATACAAGGGGCGGATCACAATAGGGGCATGAACAAGTAATACATCATATGCTAAGGGGTGGAGTGTAATGCAATCAAGACAAGAATACTATTGTAAAAGGGACAAAGCAAAGAAAGTGGTCTGCTATCAAGGACAAACATTATACTTTAAATACACTGTCTTAAGAAAACAACGAGCTTCCGAATAATTTAGAAACGTGAATGATACAACTAACGTAACAGAGTGACGCTCAAAACTTTGAAGAATAACATAATTAGAACACTGTATTACGCCCAGCTACCATCCCTTGGGTAGTCATGATAAATAAGGGAGCCAAAAACAAAACGATAAAGAGCCTTATGTAAGGATTAGCCTCATAATTGTTATCATGATGAAGCAAAAGGACCCACCCAAGGGATGGCAGCCTGAGCGTCAGTAATCCGACTAGGGTATTACCCTTTCAGGCTACCATAGGCAATGGAAATATATTGAAAACAAAACAAAACTGACCAACGGTCGATGAGAGATCCACTAAATTGGGTTAAAGCAAACGGAACTAATAAAACATATACAAAGGTCAGATACAATTGGGATGAACAATGAGTTCCGAAAAAATAAATAAATAAATAAATAATAGAAAAAATAATAGAAATTTTTTAAATAAATACATAAATATAAATAATAATATAAATAAATAAATAAAGGACTGATTGATTGAAGGAGAAGAATGCAATAAAGCCGCAATCAACGATACTATTGTAAAAGGGACAATGAATGATCGAGGGCGGTGCCATGAAACAAACATATTGCCATAGTACACTGCCGTAAAGAAACAAACGAGTTTCTGAATAATCTAGAACTAGAAATGGTATGACAACCAACGTAACAGGGGGAACTAGAAGCTTCGACGAATAATAGTGCTACTCAGCCTGCAAATATTATATAAAAACGAATTGACGGGGAGTGAGAAAAGAGGCAATAAATAGTTTCCACAAATCTCGTCTTCTTATGCAGAACAATGGCTGCTGAGCCCAGTCATGCAGGACCGGAAAATGAACTCAAAACTGAAAGTATGCATGGACAAGTTAAATCATGAAATTTGAGCAAATATAACGTCTTCTCCTACCACTGTCTAGTACTGGCTGCTCATCCTTCGGGGGAAATTAACTGCATATATAACATACAAAATCAATCATGAAAACGTGTATGGGAAAATATATCGTCTTCTCAGACCACTGGCTCCTCAGCCCTCGGAGAAACTGATTAACTCAGAAGAGTATGCATGGACAATTCAATTAATAACAGGAAACAATGTAAATATATCAATGACAACAGGTGCAATAACGAAGGGTTTCTGGATAGGGGGCTTGTAGGGACAGGCCTCAGTCAATGGACGCAATATGCAAGTAATGACAAAAGAATGAAGCGATTTAAATGCATTACAGTTATGAACTCTTGTCAAAATAAACACAACATCAACAAGTGCAGCAAGCTAAACTTGACTTTCCAAAAATACTAATCGGCAATAACATGCTAAACTGGGGTATACGTATGGAACAGATTCGTGCAATATACGTTGACTGAAGATGAATAAACGGACAAGATAACAAATAATCAGGGAAACAAATTAAATAAAGAACCTGGACTTAAATTCACGGTTCAAGGACGTACAAACAATGGGAGCTCACAAAAAGCACAGCAAATGATATACGGCCAACAAAGATCATTCCCGGCCAACAAATATGAGGGAGTGGCATTCATTAAAACCGGGCTACCAAGGGAATAACTGACTCTAAAAACAATGGTAGGAAATAAAATGAGTATTGGGGCGTAAAGAGCACGGCTAATATATGCAAAACACTAGCAAACTATGAATATGCGCGGCATAACAAAAACACACGAAATAGAGCCTAATGAAAGAAAAGTTGGCAATAAGGAAAACTGATAAATACTGCGAGTTCGCAAATAAATAAAAAAATATATAAATAAATAAATAAAGGACTGATTGATTGAAGGAGAAGAATGCAATAAAGCCGCAATAAACGATACTATTGTAAAAGGGACAATGAATGAGGGCGGTGCCATGAAACAAACATATTGCCATAGTACACTGCCGTAAAGAAACAAACGAGTTTCTGAATAATTTAGAACTAGAAATGGTATACAACCAACGTAACAAAAATAAGTCGTAAAAAAAAAAAAATTCGTCTACTCAGCCCTCGGGGAAATTGACTCATAAGAGTATACATGGACAAACAATTCACTATTAAATGACTGGGATTTGGGCAAATAAATCGTCTGCTCAGACCACTGGCTTTTCAGCCCTCGGGGAAATTGACTCATAAGAGGCAAATAAATCGTCTGTTCAGACCACTGGCTTCTCAGCCCTCGGGGAAAGCACAAAAATGGGCAGAGGAACAATATCGTCTACTCAGACCTAAGCGTTGTTCAGCATAAACGGGGTCGGAAAGGTTACGCGGGAACCGAAGGGAAGAGCTCGTTAGGGCATAACATTGTCTTATCAGACCACAATTACTATCGATATATACTGGGGCATAGGTGTCTACACAGACCTAAATTATTACACCGATACAGGAGCATATTATTGTCTTCGTAGACCTCAATTACAACCGAAACAGGCCGGGGCATATAGTTTTAGTCGCCGATACTTAATAAAATTAGGGAAGGACCCGAGGAAGCAACATTCTGTGAGCAAATAAAAATTCAGCCCTCGGGGAAATTGACTCATAAGAGTATACATGGACAAACAATTCACTATTAAATGACTGGGATTTGGGCAAATAAATCGTCTGCTCAGACCACTGGCTTTTCAGCCCAGTTAAAACGGCAACAAAACCGGGTGAGCGAGAGGACGGGAAGGTTGACGACAATATTGAACGAACAGGACGAGGGAAGGGATTCTAAGACCTCTAACAGAAACACGAGCGGGATGGGAAAGGGTTCACATAGCAAGTTACCTATAACTGGGGAGCAGGGGCTTCAAGAATTAGCAAAACGTGAGCCTACAACACGTTGATAGGAGCTTGTTCTTGCTCAGCCATGACGATGCGCACTGAACGCTAGTTACTTGAATTGGGCAGAGTTGATTAGTGGGCGTTCCTTATATACTCGCTCTGCAAGGGACTGGTGCGAATACCACAGGGAATCCAGCAAATAAAATGAAACAACACATTTTTCGCAATAAATGTTTGGCAGCCGAAAATATCTATGATTTTTGAAATCAGCGACCAAATTTACATCAATCAATCAATCAATGGTTTTATTTACACCAAGATTTGTACAAAAAATATAAAATAATTAATTGGTGCCAGAGTTACAGAAGTTTTAATTTCTATCTAGAGCTCCTTTAAATTCATCAAATCTGTAGTTAAACCAAATGACACATATTCAAACAATCGTGCAATCATGATACTAGTGTGATCTGACTAAATAGCTACAAAACATAAAACACAGGGACTAAGGGAGCACAATATTAGTGTCCTTGGCTACTCGCAGTACTCGTCTAATGGCTCGCAGCAACTATGCCTTGTGATGGATGTTCTGTACCGAAATGTCCTGTCACAAGAAATACATTTGTATGGCTTCTCTCCAGTGTGAATTCTGAGATGAGATGTAAGATTTTTTTTCTGGCCAAACCTTTTATCACAGTAAGAACATTCAAATGGTTTCTCTCCAGTGTGAATTCCGAGATGAGATGTGAGATGGCTTTTGCAGCCAAACTTTTTATCACAGCAAGAACATTGGAATGGCTTCTCTCCAGTATGAATTCTGAGATGAGTTGTGAGATGGTTTTTGCGGCGAAACTTTTTGTCACAGCAAGAACATTGGAATGGCTTCTCTCCAGTATGAATTCTGAGGTGAGTAGTAAGATCGTAATTACGTGAAAAATGCATATTACAATAAGAACAATCAAAAGGCTTATAATCTCCAGCATGAATTCTGAGATGAGTGGTGAGACAGGTTTTCCGGCCAAACTTTTTATCACAGTAAGAACATTCAAATGGCTTCTCTCCATTGTGATTTCTGAGGTGAGTTGTGAGATGGTATTTGCGGCGGAACTTTTTATCACAATTAGAACATTGGAATGGCTTCTCTCCAGTATGAATTCTGAGATGAGTAGTAAGATCGCTTTTACGTGAAAAATGCTTATTACAATAAGAACAATCAAATGGCTTCTCTCCCGTATGAATTGTGAGATAGCTTTTGTAACCAAACCTTTTATCACAGTAAGAACATTCAAATGGCTTCTCTCCAGTGTGTTTGCCAATTCCATGAAGGTGACTTTCCACACTCTCTTGAGAATGTGAATTAACATCATCGGTGGGTGAATCTGTTGCTTGAATGCTGTTTTCAACTGATTCCTTTTCAGAGGGTAAATCTAATTCCTCTAAAATACTCACAATTGAAAAACGTTCATCCACGTGGAGAGCAGAAGCATTTTTCAACGAATTCCCATCGACTACATTAACTGAATTATGACCACTATCACCTACAACTGTTGTATGTGGTTGACTTGCATCATCCATGTTGTTGTCAGTTGAACCTGTATCGATGTACATAGAAGAACAGCCATTACTACAGCCATAATCATCTGTGTATATTATTGGTTGACCAAATATGTTGTTGTATTCTATTGAACCCTGAAATGAAGTACAAGAACAATGTATCAATGAATATTAATAAAAAAAACACAATTGTTCAGTTATTAATAATACGATGGGATCATCTTTGTAATACTCAGTGTATTTGTTAAGTATTAGAAAAACAGACACAAATTTGACAGCCTCGATTGTAGTAATGACCCGATATAAAGTATTTGGGCTTAAATTGTTTGTAACTCAAAAACTGATCGTGTTTAGGAGCAACTTCGAAAATGTTCATGATTTGTCAGACCATTAGCTGAGTCAAGTGTAGTTAGTACTGACCATATTGTTAGTGAGATAGTCATGTAAGTACAGACACAGAGGATAGTCACTGATAGAGGTTTGAGTGGAATTTTGACTGTTTTGAGTGGTTCTTTTACGTCACTCTTACGTGATCATCCGAGAGACGGGACCGACATTTACGTGATCATCCGAGCCACGTGAAGGTCTTTTCGCACTTTATTCTGCCTGATCAACGGACCAGTGAGTGACGTCAGATTCAAAAGTCTAGCAACAACAAGTGGAATGGTACAAGCTGAAGGGTTCACCCTGATTACCAAATATACTTATATTAAATACTAGTATACCCAATGGCAAGGGAGTGCTGCCTTTTTGGTTAGAACATCTGAGATGACTTTGCATATGAATGTAGTCGTATGATTTATTTCACTCTCTTTTTACTGAAGGGTTTGTCGTCTTGTGGCTGGAAGGCATACAAGCTCTAGACGCTCTATTATCGTCAACTCGGGCTTCTTAATAAAGCTATTTGGATAGGTTAAATGTGAAACCAAAAAGGCGTTATTTGTATCGCGCGTCGTACAGAAGTAGCATTAGACTATTACTTGCACAATTTGATAACTATTTTTATTATTACGACATAAATAGAGATTTTTACTACTAATACAATTTCGTGTATTCGTGTACTTCCACTGAATTGACAAAAATATTTTAGAATTATATATTTTATTAATTTACTTCATTATTTTGTGTCCTATTGACACTTTGATAAATATTGTTATTATACGACTGTGACGTAAATTTATCATGAAAGGGCACAAAATCCTCCAAATATCCCGGTTAAACCGGTTTTGAACACAACGTATTTTGTACCAGTTTTGGTTTTCATTGCAAAAAGAAAAAACACTATAAAAAGGATTTCTAAAGGGACTAGGGAAACAAACAACTACTTTTTAATGATATCTGTATAGAAAATATGAAGAAAATCCAATCTTTTTGGTGAACAAAGCCAACGAAAAATCTCTTGAGCGCGCGCGCTCGATGGCGTATCGATTTTGTGATAGCGCGCGCATTTAACAAACAAATCACAAAAACAGCTTTTGTACGCTAACAAACAAGCAAAGAAAGAAAAAAGGACGTTTTTGGGAGGGGTTTATTTTGTTGTCGTACAATAAACAATTTATTACAGTTAGAGTTGTGTAATACGGCTGGACATTTTTACTCGTCGCCTATTTGTATTTTGTCTCGCCTACGGCTCGTCAAAATACGGCAAGACTCGTAAAAATATCCAGCCGTATTACACAACTCTAACTGTAATAACCTATATTTATTATATTATTACAACAGAAATAGAGAGGTGTTTCATGCGGTACACTGTAACACAGTAAAGTCAAATAATGATGGGTTCCCTGTGGTGTGTCATGAGGTACACTGTAACACAGTAAAGTCAAATAATGATGGGTTCCCTGTGGTGTGTCATAGGGTACACTGTAACACAGTAGTCAAATAATGATGGGTTCTCTGTGATGTGTCATAGGGTACACTGTAACACAATAAAGTCAAATAATGATGGGTTCCCTGTGGTGTGTCATGAGGTACACTGTAACACAGTAAAGTCAAATAATGATGGGTTCCCTGTGGTGTGTCATAGGGTACACTGTAACACAGTAAAGTCAAATAATGATGGGTTCTCTGTGATGTGTCATGGGGTACACTGTAACAGAGTAAAGTCAAATGATGATGGGTTCCCTGTGGTGTGTAATGGAGTACATTGTAACACAGTAAAGTCAAACAATGATGGTTTCCCTGTGGTGTGTCATGCGGTACACTGTACCACAGTAAAGTCAAATAATGATGGGCTCCCTGTGGTGTGTCATGCGGTACACTGTACCACAGTAAAGTCAAATAATGATGGGTTCCCTGTGGTGTGCCATGGCATACATTGTAACACAGTAAAGTCAAATAATGATGGGTTCCCTGTGGTGTGTCATGGGGTACACTGTAATGCACCTATCAATGTTAAGCTGGCGGGGGGGGGGGGGGGGGGGGGGGGGCCGGGCGTATGGCGGGGATTTGATTTTTTCAAGAAATTTTCAGTCAAATTCCCTCCCCATGGGCTAAAAGGAAAGGTCAAATGTGGTAAAAAATTGTATAGCCAGGGCAAAACGTCCCTCATTTTGTGAGAGATATAGTTTATATAAACCCATTTGGTTTTTTTGAAAAATACAACAAAACAACAAAAGATCATCAAAACCCAAACTTCAGTTATTCAGGTCCACACTTGGACCTGATTGAGGTGTTCAAACCACATCAGTTTCACTTCTTCTCTTGTCAAAAGTACCATTATTGATACTTCATCAATTATTTCATCAGAAGGAATACCCTTGTACTGTTTTAATAAACAGAGAGACTGTCACGAATTATCGTCATTCCAAACAAATCAATAAGTTACTTACCGGTATGAAACTTGTTTGAGTAAAGTACGAACATTTGACTGAAATAACATTTGAGTATTTTTACTCACCTATGATACTCAATTAATAATACCATTCTTCTGCTGTGCTGTAAACTTGATCACGTGAGTCTGATCACGACGTGTTGAAAGCATGCTTCGATCCAGCAGTTGTTTCGCCGCGGAAATTTAAATTTTACTTGTAATTTTACTTTTCAAATTTCCCCTACCCCGGGCAAGTGTTTAATCAAAATCCTAGCCCACGGATAGCACTTCTAGTCAAATCCCCGCCATAGGCCCGGCCTCCTCCCCCCCCGCCGGCTTAACATTGATAGGTGCATAACACAGTAAAGTCAAATAATGATGGGTTCCCTGTAGTGAGTCATGGGTTACACTGTAACACAGTAAAGTCAAATAATGATGGGTTCCCTGTGGTGTATCATGGGGTACACTGTAACACAGTAAATTCAAATAATGATGGGTTCCCTGTGGTGTGTCATGGGGTACACTGATGTAACGCATTAAAGTCAAATAATGATGGGATCCCTGTGGTATATCTTCCCTTATGTAACACAGGGATCCCAAAGCAGATGTATCAGATGTTGCAATATATCTTGTAAGCATGCAGTACTTATGATCAGCGGTGGTAATAACAACACTTTTGTGATCTAAAAATGCAGGCCATTCTTCATTTATTCTTCATTGTTCTTTGGCCTCAAACATGAAAGTGACTTCTAATGTGCATGTGCATGTGCCCTGTGCCAGCTGCTGAGAATCGAAGGCTCAATCTACATGTGAATACGAAAATTAAGTGCCAGGTGATTGAACGAAGTGCTTGCATGTATTCAATACACATATTTGATCGCACAACCGACACAAAATTGAAATACATGTATAAATAAAGTCAATGTTTTCTATACTTTGAATAGTACTGCTGTAACTTTGTGTTGTGGTATAAAGCTTATAAAACCACAAGATTTTGCTGAGTTTTTTAAATTGTTCAGTAAATTGCAAGGACATAATTTGAATGCCCAGCCTGAATGCAGGAAATATTAATTAATAGTTTATGATTGTATATATATGCATGTTCATGCATAGTAAACTGCACACTAGTACTGAGCATCTAGTTATTATTATTATTTATATATGTATTGTCTAAATGTTAGTTGTAACTGCTTAATTGGGAGAATTGAACTTTACAGCATTGTGGGATCCCTGTGGTTTTCATGGCAGCTTTGAATCCTTTAGTAACACAGGGATCCCAACATAGAAGAGATATACTTATGTACACTGTAGGCGCATCATCTCAATGCAAGTGAGCATCCGGATCCCCCTCTCAGATCCCATGTGTATACGTATAAACTTGTGTACATGTACAGTTGTATATACATTTTTGTACATGTATATGGGCTGTCGGTGTATAATGATAAACCGTAAAAAAAGTGTAAAAAAAGTACTGTCAGACGATTGGAGAACTCTTTTTATGGTGTTATAGATTGACTTGAACGATTGAAATAAACATACTTACATCAGATACCCTGTGAGCACCACCTGATGGCCATTGCTTTTCTCCACTAACTTTGTTGTAGTGGTAGAGCAATTCTCCTGATTTACAACGTTTCTCAACCCAGTCAGATTCAGTTTCTGTTTTTATGGACACCACATTTCCACAGCAATCGAGGCCATCAGACTGCAATTCCTCACGCGAAGAGGAACATTTGAATGGCTTCCCTCCAACACAGTTGATATTGTTATCTACAGAGCCATCATTCACGTTCATCTCATCATTCTGAGGATGACTTTCTACTTTGATTAACTTCCTGTTATAATCACTACTCTTGATGTTTATAGAGTCCATAGTTTCCTCGCAATCTGAAACATAATTCATATGAATGTCAAGTACATGCAGAAACCCTAAACCTAACATGCACATCCGGTATTAAACACAGCCCTCAGATCGATGAGTCAGAGACACGAGCAGATTTTAGTTTTAGTGTTTGAATCAAAGAATCGATTCCAACATAAATCACAACCACATTACTACACATTACCTGTATTATGTAGACACCAACAAAAGCATTCAAAGGGTTTTCTTGTCAACAAATCTTGTCGTAGACAACACTGACCTATTGTATCGCGGGCCATGAACCACAGGAAGCCCAAGCTATTCACTCACGATACAAACTCGACGGACTCCGTTTTCAATCATTTTTTTTCGTTGTAAAGAAAAACCTACATTTTCGTTTCATGTAAAACTTTATTATCAACACAAATGATGTTGTTTTATATAAAATTGATGAGTATAATTTTGTTTTCATAGTTTCGCTTCATCCAAACGAGGCTCGTTCCAGTCCACTGTCCAGTGACGCCTGCTGTTTTCTGTGAGTCGAACGAAGTTTGAAGTTCGAGCGTCAGTGATTACTCACTCTAAATATCTTGTTATCCCACCTTTGACATCATTCATAGTTGCTACGGTCTTACGTGTACAGTTTAACGTTTCTCAGGCTTTCTTTTCAATACTGAAGAAGTAGTCAAGGTAGGTTTGGTGGAAGATTGTTGTACGTCTGTCTGATCGAGAAGGATAAAGTTTGGAATCGTCAGGCAAAAGTTGTAATTCTCCATTTCGTTAATCTAGTATTTAAACACTATGCAGTCCACCCAAATGGATGCTGAATGGACAGAATACCAATGTAAGTCAGGACAGACTCTGTTTATCTACAACAAGGTAACAGGAGAACACAAGTGGCTCACACAATACAACAATGTAAGTTGAATGTACGTATTGTAATTTTAAACTGCAGTTTAGATTGTTGTCAGTCTATGTATGTTATTGCTATCACAAATATATTAAAGTGTTAGGTTTTATATGTGATCTTAATTAGCATACAATTTGGTGAACTTGAACTTTGAATTTCTCATCAAATACTCGACAGAGTGTTTCGATATCCAAACACCGAGTAGTTCAGGGAAAAAAACTACATGTAAATCTAAACTGAAATACATGTACTCGGCTTCTCTGTGAAACACTCTTTCTTGTGTTTGATCTACGCATACACTGTACATGTATTTTAACATGTTGGCAATGAGTTCATGATAATTTGCAGTATACTGTATTTATATATTTATAATATGTGTACATTGTAAACCTTTATTTGTTCAGGGTAATCCTTTCAGCATTAAAATTAATACTGACACAAACTATATGTAAACAATTAGTGCTAATCCTGGATTAGCGTCAATATTTCTGATGAGCAGCCGTACGTGTTATATTGGTACAAAATGTATATACACCTATTTTAAATAACGTTGTCGCGCTCAAAGCAACAAGCGTCAAGCCAAGAACGAAGTGAATGCTGATTACGTGTTGACAATTATTTAAATCACAATTGATTCTATAAGGACTAGTACAAAATGGGAACATTTTAACGTGCTTGTTTGCATATCACACTTCGTTCTATAGAAAATAGGTCTGATTTAAATAATTTGCCAACACAAAA
>JAUJYZ010000570.1:0-31584 GCA_033675265.1 Actinostola sp. cb2023 | reverse complement strand
GGCGTGAATCGATAATCTACAGGCTGCCAGCCCTTGGGTGGTAAAAGGAGATGGAAATATAAGGTAAAGCGTTTCTGCGCGGGAGTAACCCACCCAAGGGATGACAGCCTGAGCGTCAGTAATCCGACTAGGGCATTAGACACCCTTTCAGGCTACCATAGGAGATAGGGAAAACGGCAAATAGCGCGGGAGAGGACACAAAACAAAAACTCCACAAAATGTTAGAGCAACGGAAATAAAACGAAAATAAAACGAACAGGGACAGTACCACGTATCTGAGGCACAACACCATCACCGAATTAATAATTATTGTAGCACCCACAAAGGGCCAACAGTGAAAATACCGCAAGGCACGCACAAACAATGATATGCGAAAACGGGAAGAACAAAGGGAGACAATCACAAAGGATAGGAAACAAATTAAGGGAGGTGTGGAGGGAGGGACAACAACAAAGAGAAACAATACAACACCAAATTGGATGCAAATGCGAGAAGCAGCAAATCTGCAAATGTCGAAAACACAAATATACCCAAAACCGAACAACTCAGTCGAATTTGCACCGTCTTGACAATATATAGGATGCAGAACGCTATAATAATAATAATAACGCTAAGGGAAATCATTGCTCAACATTAACCATGCAACTAGAATGCTTGGACATTACGTCACGGTACGCAAAGGGAAATATCAAGCACAAACCATACGACAATGTTCAACCTCATACTCCTAAGCATGCAAAACTTATAAACGAGGCAAAGGGGAGGGAAAGCATGCATAAAGTAAAGATGACGTTGTATCATGTTGTATAGTACCGACTATAGCGTGACACAACCAAACAACCGAGAAGGGAAACTGAGGGAAATGCAACTCCACAAACCCGGTGTTTGCGAGGCGAAGCACGGCCATAAACAAAAACTCACTGTATACAGAATTCAACACACGTGCAAACTTTTAGGGAGCTGAGGGAAATGCAACTCCACAAACCCGGTGTTTGCGAGGCGAGCACGGTAAACAAACACTCACTTTAGAGTTCAACACACGTGCAAACTTTTAGGGAGCCGAGGGAAATGCAACTCCACAAACCCGGTGTTTGCGAGGCGAAGCACGGTAAACAAAAACTCACTTTAGAGTTCAACATACGTGCAAACTTTTAGGGAGCCGAGGGAAATGCAACTCCACAAACCCGGTGTTTGCGAGGCGAAGCACGGTAAACAAAAAACTCACTGTAGAGTTCAACACACGTGCAAACTTTTAGGGAGCCGAGGGAAATACAACTCCACAAACCCGGTGTTTGCGAGGCGAAGCATGCTATAAAACAAAAACTCACTGTAGAGTTCAACACACGTGCAAACTTTTAGGGAGCCGAGGGAAATCGAACGCACTTGAAAACGACCTAGAAAAAGTTTATACCTGAAAGGACCATGGTCTGGATTCGCAGCAGGTACTTATATACTTGGTTGGGTTGAATTCTCAACGCCTGGGCTTGTTCAACAGCAGCTAGGACAGGAATTTGTTCATCGGCCATGACTGAGTAAGGATAGGTAGCGTAGTGAAGGGTTCTTACGCGAACTGGGCAGTAATTAGATGCAGAGCTCTTATTTATACTCGCGCTGCAAGGGACTGGCGCGAATAGTCCTTACATCATTCTACCCGAGATCTCGCCACCTCTACACTACCCACTGATGAGCAATCACTTGGGAGTAATGACATACAGCACACCAGGGTACAATGTCGATAGTCCTTATATCATTCTGCCCGAGATCTCGCCACCTCTAAACTACCCACTGATGAGCAATCACTTGGGAGTAATGACATACAGCATACCAGGGTACAATGTCGATAGTCCTTATATCATTCTGCCCGAGATCTCGCCACCTCCAAGCTTCCCACTGATGAGCAATCACTTGGGAGGAATGACATACAGCATACCAGGGTACAATGTCGATAGTCCTTATATAATTCTACCCGAGATCTCGCCACCTCCAAACTGCCCACTGATGAGCAATCACTTGGGAGTAATGACATACAGCATACCAGGCCGGTACAATGTCAATAGTCCTTATATCATTCTACCCGAGATCTCGCCACCTCCAAACTGCCCACTGATGAGCAATCACTTGGGAGTAATGACATACAGCACACCAGGGTACAATGTCGATAGTCCTTATATCATTCTGCCCGAGATCTCGCCACATCTAAACTACCCACTGATGAGCAATCACTTGGGAGGAATGACATACAGCATACCAGGGTACAATGTCAATAGTCCTTATATCATTCTATCCGAGATCTCGCCACCTCCAAAACTGCCCACTGATGAGCAATCACTTGGGAGTAATGACATACAGCATACCAGGGTACAATGTCAATAGTCCTTATATCATTCTACCCGAGATCTCGCCACCTCCAAACTGCCCACTGATGAGCAATCACTTGGGAGTAATGACATACAGCATACCAGGGTACAATGTCAATAGTCCTTACATCATTCTACCCGAGATCTCGCCACCTCCAAACTGCCCACTGATGAGCAATCACTTGGGAGTAATGACATACAGCATACCAGGGTACAATGTCAATAGTCCTTATATCATTCTACCCGAGATCTCGCCACCTCCAAACTGCCCACTGATGAGCAATGACTTGGGAGTAATGACATACAACACACCAGGGTACAATGTCGATAGTCCTTATATCATTCTGCCCGAGATCTCGCCACCTCCAAACTGCCCACTGATGAGCAATCACTTGGGAGTAATGACATACAGCATACCAGGGTACAATGTCAATAGTCCTTATATCATTCTACCCGAGATCTCGCCACCTCCAAACTGCCCACTGATGAGCAATCACTTGGGAGTAATGACATACAGCATACCAGGGTACAATGTCAATAGTCCTTACATCATTCTACCCGAGATCTCGCCACCTCCAAACTGCCCACTGATGAGCAATCACTTGGGAGTAATGACATACAGCATACCAGGGTACAATGTCAATAGTCCTTATATCATTCTACCCGAGATCTCGCCACCTCCAAACTGCCCACTGATGAGCAATGACTTGGGAGTAATGACATACAACACACCAGGGTACAATGTCGATAGTCCTTATATCATTCTGCCCGAGATCTCGCCACCTCTAAACTACCCACTGATGAGCAATCACTTGGGAGTAATGACATACAGCATACCAGGGTACAATGTCAATAGTCCTTATATCATTCTACCCGAGATCTCGCCACCTCCAAACTGCCCACTGATGAGCAATCACTTGGGAGTAATGACATACAGCATACCAGGGTACAATGTCAATAGTCCTTACATCATTCTACCCGAGATCTCGCCACCTCCAAACTGCCCACTGATGATCAATCACTTCGGAGTAATGACATACAGCATACCAGGGTACAATGTCAATAGTCCTTATATCATTCTACCCGAGATCTCGCCACCTCCAAACTGCCCACTGATGAGCAATCACTTGGGAGTAATGACATACAGCATACCAGGGTACAATGTCAATAGTCCTTATATCATTCTACCCGAGATCTCGCCACCTCCAAACTGCCCACTGATGAGCAATCACTTGGGAGTAATGACATACAGCACACCAGGGTACAATGTCGATAGTCCTTATATCATTCTGCCCGAGATCTCGCCACCTCTAAACTACCCACTGATGAGCAATCACTTGGGAGGAATGACATACAGCATACCAGGGTACAATGTCAATAGTCCTTATATCATTCTATCCGAGATCTCGCCACCTCCAAACTGCCCACTGATGAGCAATCACTTGGGAGTAATGACATACAGCATACCAGGGTACAATGTCAATAGTCCTTATATCATTCTACCGAGATCTCGCCACCTCCAAACTGCCCACTGATGAGCAATCACTTGGGAGTAATGACATACAGCATACCAGGGTACAATGTCAATAGTCCTTACATCATTCTACCCGAGATCTCGCCACCTCCAAACTGCCCACTGATGAGCAATCACTTGGGAGTAATGACATACAGCATACCAGGGTACAATGTCAATAGTCCTTATATCATTCTACCCGAGATCTCGCCACCTCCAAACTGCCCACTGATGAGCAATCACTTGGGAGTAATGACATACAGCATACCAGGGTACAATGTCAATAGTCCTTACATCATTCTACCCGAGATCTCGCCACCTCCAAACTGCCCACTGATGAGCAATCACTTGGGAGTAATGACATACAGCATACCAGGGTACAATGTCAATAGTCCTTATATCATTCTACCCGAGATCTCGCCACCTCCAAACTGCCCACTGATGAGCAATCACTTGGGAGTAATGACATACAGCATACCAGGGTACAATGTCAATAGTCCTTACATCATTCTACCCGAGATCTCGCCACCTCCAAACTGCCCACTGATGATCAATCACTTCGGAGTAATGACATACAGCATACCAGGGTACAATGTCAATAGTCCTTATATCATTCTACCCGAGATCTCGCCACCTCCAAACTGCCCACTGATGAGCAATGACTTGGGAGTAATGACATACAGCTAGGTACAATATCGCCGTAGTCCTTATATCATTCTACCCGAGATCTCGCCACCTCCAAACTATTCAACGTCCGTTGGGATAACTTCTCAAAAACCACAGATAAATAAATGAATTAGGAGATTCCCAAAGTCCTTTGCGGCCGTCAGCTTGTTGCTTGTTGCTTGTCGAGCACCATTGAACGACAAGAGTTCTGAACCCGGGGTGAGTACTCCCTTTGTCCAAGTGGTAGGGGTGATCTGCGGTCGGTTTTGAAAACGACCCCTAAATGGTACGCATATATTAAAAGAGCTGTTGAAGCAATGCTGATTTCAACCCCTAAAAGGTACGACCATACATGTATATGACCATTGATGGCGAAAAAGTGATTGTGCTGATATCGTTTAATCAGTGACTGGACAACATCTTTCTTCTGTTCTTTGAATTGACCCTAAATCCGTACATAGTCGTGTTACGTAACTGTCTTTTGTGTCCGAAGAAAGGTTCACTCAGGAAATATTTTCAACCCTGAAAGGACCGCTGCTCACCCCTACCACTTGGACAAAGGGAATAAAGGGAGTCCCCCCCCCCCCCCCCCCCCCCCCCCGCCCGCGTCCCCCCTCTCCCCCCCCCCCCCCCCCCCCCGCCGGGGTTCTGAATTATATATGCACCGTTTATTTACATGTATACGTTGTTATTTTTAAATCGTTTTTTTTTTTTTTCATTTTGGCCGTTAAAATTTCGTCGCGTTTTCAATGAAATACCCCATGATGCTTTGCACGAAAATATATCATGGTATAAATGGCCCAGAATCCTTGTAGATTACCATATGGTGACAATTACATGCATGCAGTACTCAACTGACAATTCTATTAAAATACAACATTCAAGACAATGATGATTCGCTGGTATAAATTAAGGCCCTGTTTACAAGAAGGGAGGGTAATCCTAGCACTAGGGTTACCCTAGTACTAGGGTTACCCTAGCTCTCGTACGTTTCTTGTATTTTTCGCGTACGTGTTTACAAGGCTGGTAGGGTTACCCTACTGCTAGGGTAACCCTAGTACTCGGATAGGGTTACCCTACCACTAGGGTTATCTTTTTCCCTTGTAAACGGTTTTGCCCGAGTTAACTCGCCTACCCGGGACAACTTTTACTGGTTTCCAGGCCTTTTCAATCGACGAGTATAATTTGGCGGTTGATCAAGACAGTGGCGAGAAGCGTTTAGAAAAGCGAAAAGTAGGGCCAGTGACAGCTAAAAACAAAAGAAAAAGTAGCCCGAAAAGATAAAACGACGTGGAGCGACATTTTTCATAAGACATTTTGTGTATTATACAAGAATATAAGTCGTCGTACGACTTTAAAAGCCTCGACTTTTTTCATTTCCGCCATTTTGTTTGTTATGACGAAGGGCCTGACGAAGCCTTGCGCGGTTACCAAGCAATTGAATTGACTCGAGGAGAAGGGTAACCCTAGCCTAGAAATTTCGCTTGTAAACCCGGGCTATCTTTGACCCTAGTACTAGGGTAACCCTCCCTCCTTGTAAACAGGGCCTAATACAAATAATTATATGCATGCTATTTAACAATTAGACAACAAGTCCGAGTTGGCTATGAGCAAGGAGCCTCGTTGACTATCTTAGCTCATAGACAACGAAGCGGGGCGAATTGTCTAATTGTTTTAGTATAAACAAACTAGCATACTTAATTTTATACCAATATTTCTTGTATAATTTCCATAAGTAAGAAGAATAGGAATTTCATGCTAGTCATAAGTACACATTTGGCTGAACTAATCGAGCTGTTTAGTTTTACCATCAACAAATGGAAAACTAAACCAGATAGGTTGGTTCTTTTGTTGAAAAACTTTCATAAATCAAATAAATTCAAAACAATCTTCAACTTTTATGACGATCGACGTTTCTCGCTCAGTTTCTGCAGTGTCAGCCAAAGAAAACTTTCTTGAATTGTCAATGAGATGTCTATATTTATGTGCTTTTTCCATTTCTTGTTCTTGAGATTTGCTTCTCGGTCATTTTAGCTCTTTTTAGCGAGAAAACAACTATCGGGTTTGTCCGCCATCTTGCTTCATCGCCGTTCACGACCAATGGTTACCATGGTGATTCGCTACTAGGGGACTATCGCTATTAGACCCCTAGTAGCGTAGCCAATCAGATTGCAGGATATGTGATAGACAACTAGTTTGTTTATACTAATACTGCATATACTGATTTACATGATTGCCGTGTGGAAAATCTGATGTTCAGATTCTACAATCCGATAGACAAATTGTCAAAGCAATTATTTACAAATTATCTCTAAAAAATGACATTCAACTCCCCCCTCTCCCCCATGCAAAAGCAATGTTGAATTTATCTCCAAGAATCTAGCTTTAAGTAGTAGTATTTTGAGAGTGTTTCAAAACATCATTGGATGGGAGGGGGAGAGGGGAGGGGAGATTTAGGCGAGCGCTAGGGTCTGTCCCAATGTAATACTGTAATTTTGGCCATTTTTACGCACTTTGCATGGGCTATAGTCCTTTGAAAACCGTCATTTGGGGGCATTTTTGCGCCTTTTTCATGGCCTATAGTCCATGGAAAATCGTTATTTTGGGCCATTGTTCCGCACTTTGCATGGGAAATCGTCATTTTGGGATGTTTTTACGCATTTTGCATTAACTATAATCTATTGAAAATCGTCAATATTCTCAAATAGCTCCTCCAGAACCTCGACGTCACAGGTATCAAAGTATCGTCGGTGGTGGTAGTACGTGCAATCATTGACTATATATTAAATATACTGATTAGTTAAATGACCCTTCATATCAATGTACCATACACTGATAAGTCTATCACTGGTCTTACAAAGGAAATAGAGTATGAAGTCATATTATATATACGCCATGGATATGTTGCAGGATATATGGCAAAGCCTCGAGTCATATGTTCACAACAATGATACAAGGTATATTCCATTTGAAACTGGTTTGTGGTCTACACTGCAGGCACCACAGCGATAGTTTGTATGTATGGGTTTCCGTGTGGTAAAAGATGCGAACACGCGAGTTAATATTGGGTTCCCTGTGGAACCAGATCTCACTGCACAAAGTACGCGTTGTTCCTATTAGTAAATTACGTCAAACCGATCAACCTCAACTGATTTAAATTAAGTTTACAGTAAAACAACCTCAAAATCAAAGATATCGTATCCATGTGATGTCAACAAGAAAAAATAAATAAAATTTAAAACTGAGTGGATTGAGTCAAAACATCCAAGAAAATCAATTTAATGGCAAAGAAACAATAATAAAAAGATAAGTTGGAAAAAAAAAAGATTAAAAAAAAACATCGACCGAGCCGGGACTCGAACCCGAGCGCTACTATACATAATTTATGCAAAACACTAAAACTCGACCATACACCCAGACTTAAATGCTGAGTCACCGTATGTTACGTATAGGACGAAGATTTCAGCCTCATCCGCGCTATCGGGTAGTACACAATCAGCGAAGTAGTCAAAGAGGGAGGGAACAGTCGTATGCTAGTCCTAAATGACTGCCCCTTACCACTTCAGCTATCTGTACTTCCGATTGTTTTCGAGGGTCAATTTAGTAGTCTATCGTATAACGGTTATTGTTATGAAATTTATTGACTAACGTAGTCCTCTGGGTAAGTGCTGGGATTTAGAAACCAGCGACCCGGGATCGACTCTCGGTCTATTTTTTTCTTTTTCCGTTTTCATTGAAAAAAGCTTATCACAGAAGTTCATTTGAGTTGCTAACCCCACGAAAATCTAAGCCCCTGCCATATTAATGAAACAATATATCACTCTTAATAATCATTTAATTTATGAATATAAATATCAGTTAAGAATGAAAACGCGAATTCGTGTTTTTCGCGTGCAGAATATAAAATAGTTTCTTTTACTCTCGACGTTTTACACTCCACCATCGACTTTTTACCCTCGAATATTTACCCTCGACTTTTTACCCTCGACTTTTTTCCCTCGACTTTTTACCCTCGACATATAGTTACATCCAATCTGCTGTAATTCAAATAGGCTATGTATCAGTTAGAAGCCCGACTTCAAGCTAGTAGAGCGTCTAGTTCTAATAAGGATGACTTTATCTGTTATAAAGGTCCATGCATGTGACTAAATGGACAAAGCTGATTGGCCTAATGCCTCATGAATTATGTATGAGTTTTTGAACGGCAAATAAAAGTAAAGCTTGGGAGAAACATTTAATAAAAGTTCATTCAGAAGTGTCGTATAAACTAGCTGTCTTGTCGTATTCATTGTTTTAATCTATTAAATCTGTAGTTAAACCAAACGACACATATTCAAACACTCATGATTTAATATTATCATTTCGTCCGTGATCTGACTAAATAGCAACCCAACATAAAACACAGGGAGCCCAATATTAGTGTCCCTGGCTACTCACATGCAGTACTCGCCTAATGGCTCGCAGCAATTTGTTCCAGTCCGAGGCGTACGTCAAGTTCGAATTGGAGGCCTTTGAACGACTTCTCAAACTCATTAATTATTCGGGAGGAATCGGAGAATAAAAGCAATCAAACTTAAAGTTGGAGATGGTTTTATTGAAATTCGGGAGGGAAGAATGGTGAAGTTAGATATTTCAAGTTTCCTGCATGATTAAATTGATGAAATTCTTAGTTTGAATTGGATTGTAAAACGTTACAAAGTTATTCAGTGAAATGCAGGAGTATATATGCAGTATTGTAACTCGTATTTGTGAATAGAGCTGATGATTAAGACGTTTTGTTTTGGGCGGGGAAACTTTGAACGAATAAATCTCAAACTCCGTAATTGGTTGGAATCGGGAACATGGGGAATAGGCGACTTGCATGATAGCGTCATAAACTACAAGTACCAGAATGCTTTGCACATTTTCTTTTGTTAGATAATTAGCACCAATTGTCTTACTATTCTCATGAGGGAATAAAAATCTGAATAAGAAAGAAAATTCCCAAAGCATTCTGGTACTTGTAGTAAAACAACGTCATCATGCAAGTCGCCTATTGACATTTGGTTTTGATTGTGGTATGTTCTTTTAGTAATTCTCTATTATTTCCGTGTTTCAAGCAAGATATTTCTGTTTAAGTAGTCGTGCAAAAGGCTTTTGTAAGAAGTGATTTTAAATTGCAAATATGACATCAAAACGGTACTCGGAGTCTAGCATCAGTGTCTACTCGCTACAAGAATAAGTGAGCGGTTAAAGCCAAGCCAAAGCTGAAGACGACTGTTTTGGGAAGAGGAGGCCGCAAAAGAAAGCAGTCCATTCCACTGACTGTTCAGTCGAAAAGCAGCTCCAGCACTTTGTCGTTCCATCCTGCAGCACCAGAGAATTACCGGCGCCAAGTGATGCAGATTCTTTAAACCCCACATCTAGTAAGGATTATTTCCGTAAGACAAATAAATATGTCAACTGGCAAAATGTAAGTGGGAAATTATTTTCTGCTTTCGTGGAGGGTTCGGCCATGCCAGATGGTGCAAGCTGCATCGTATGCGCTGAACGCCACGAACACAAGCTAGCCACTGTGCGATGCAGTGAGTGTGGGCCATGTCAGCTGTTTTGCAGTGATTGTGCCGCCGAACTGCACCGATACAGGAATCAGTTTCATGTGTTAGATTTATGGCAGGTAAGCACCAAGAGATATAGCATAATCTTAAGCCAAAGAGATCTATGTCTTATATAAGCTTAATAATTATTTTTATAGGAAAACAAGTTCATCCCTCTTTATCCAGACCAAGGAGTGGTTGGTTATGGACATGAATGTCCGACAAAAATAAAAAAGCCGTTTACCCTAGTTGATTTCTATGGTAAGCAAAGCTTACAATGTAAGCTTAAACTTATATAGGAAGTTAATACCAGTTATAGCACATGTACATGCATACATGCAGTAGTTAGTTTTGCTCGGCGATCATGGATCGATCCTGCGATCGAGCGAAGCGAGCTGGGTTTCCTGTGTTGAGATGGGGTTCCTGATAACAAAATGGCCGTTCGAACCCTGCTCGCAGGGCTTTTTTTTCTACTCGCCCAGGGCGAGTAGGAAAAAAAACCCTGCTCGCAGGGTACTCAAACGTGATACGTTCTCCTTGGTTGTATTGTACTTACACTCGGAAAAGAAAGCGAAAAGCTTAACATGTTCATAGCGACTATAAACAGTGAATATTTGGCGAGATTGTCTACCATGCAGTACCAGCCGTGTATGGGGGATGATGAAAGTTCGGCGTGGAAATCGTGCTACATGAACGCATGGTCGTGAAATCTAGATGTTCAATTTTTATTCATCTATTTATGTTCAAGGTAAGAATTTAATGGAGCAAAAGCTGTCAAAGTTCGTTCTGTTGTTTCATCACTCGACAGAAAGCCACAGTACAAAAGCACAGGGAGCCCAAACATATAAGTGAACTTTTATCTCATTTCATTATCATTTGCTGAAATGTAGAATGAATGCATACATGTGCACAGTTACATTATCCTGCAAATAATTCAACTAGCAGCGTACTTCGCTTTCTATTAGAAACGACTAGTAATCCCCCCCCCCCCCCCCCCCCCCCCCCCCCCCCGGGTTCGTACATGGTCCGTTATCTTGTTTTGTGTTGTTTGACTGCTGTACCTATTCAGCGAACGTGCGAGCAGCGACACTAATCTTGGCGGAGTCCCTGTGTACGAGCGGATGCGTTTTAATTACACATTTTGTATGCAACTCTATAAATTTATTATAGTGCAGACAGTGCAAACTATTTAGTGCTAAATAGCACCAATGGAACAATAGAAAACAAAGGACATTACACTTTTAATAGTGCTAAATAAAGTTCCTTTATTTAGCACTGTTTCACGGTTTTAGTGTTTCCACTCTAATAACCATGCATGCATGTATTTCTAACACGACATGTCTTTGAATGGTATTAAAATATGTGTTATCATTCTATAACAAAACAGCAACAATGTATAACAAACGACTTGATCATTAACGGTTCACAACATAGGGTGAGGACCGGCTTTCATTGAACGCCCAATGAAAGTCCAAGCCCGTATTAAATTTTGAACTGGTTTAATAAACAGCCACGCCCTAATTATATTGTTTTAATGGCAGGCGATAATGGCCGACCCCTGGGCCCTTCAAAAATTACGAATGCCCCACTCCCGGGATCCCATAGCTTAAAAATGGCCCACGTTGTCCTGGGGGGGAGGGGGGGGGGGGAGGGTCCTGGGGGGGGGGGGGGGGGGGGGGGGGGGGGGGGGGGATTGACTGAGGGATGATTGGGGGGGGAATGGGATGGGGGGATTGGGATGGGGGGGATTGACTGATGCATAAGCTTGACTGATGCATAAGCTTAAGCTTATATATATATCTGAACATTTTAGAATGTCCTGTCACTATATGTCAAGCTTATTTTTATAAGCTTTATGTCATAGCTTATAATTAAGCTTATTAAATTATAAGCTGTAGCTAGTAGCGGCACTCTTTGGAAACGACGAATAATACAATAGATTCTATTAATTGTTATGCAAATAATGTGACAGGGTATTCTAAAGTCTAGCCAAAACTTATTTATATATGGTACGTAGCTATATATGTGTTAATAATGATTAGAAATACTTCTTTCATGCATTCATGGTTAAATTTATAGGACGCCATCATGCCAAATATGTGGAGATTTGCAGTTGCGAGAGCACTGCAGTTACCCTTGTGCGCCTCAACTTCTGGCCAGGTTCACCAGAAAAACCAACTGTGGCATTTCATTTCAGTCTGATGAGGCTTTGTGAAAAGCTCTTCCTCCAATGCCAGGTTTCCCTGTTTAACTTTGTTGAGGTTCTAAAGGCATTACATCCTCCACTCCATCCAACTCTTGTAAGTTAATTCAGAAATTTAATTAAGCTAAATAGTTTTAAAAGATTAAGATTAATTAATTAAATGACCAGAATGCAATGCCAATGCAAACCATATGTCCGTGAAATAGTACTATTACTAAATAGTACTAAATAGTGTTATCTCCATTGTTTTCTATTGTTTCATCAGTGCTATTTAGTACTAATTAGTTAGTACTGTTTCACGGACATATTATGGTTTGCACTCTACTGTACATGTACTAGCTACATTTAGCTCCCTTGTAGAACTGCATATACAACATATATATGTATTTCATATTGTCTTTTTTGATTACGGTATTTTAATAGTGAATACAAACTTAATTCTGTACACATTTTTTGAGTATAATTGTTTATTGTTATATACTGTAGCTAGGCCAGCCTGCAGTTAATAAATCTATAACTTTGACTACAAAATATAGCCTGATCCTTTGGGCAAATTTTTAAAATTGATACAAAACCAACTCAGGACATTGTGTTTTAAAATTGACTTGTTAATGTTACAGGTTCTATCAGTTTATAGTATACTTAACTCTGGATGCTTTGAAGAGTTTAGGTATGTACATTTGTTCCTTTCATTGCTGAATCTATTTTTGTGCTAGCTAATGATCTACAGTTGTATAGCTCCTTCAAAGATATTATATTATATTGGTACTTTTTAGGAAGTTTGTGTGAGTTTATAGACATAACCATAACAGTTTTTACGGATTTCATGCGTAATGAAAGAATGGTTCAAATGACGCTCAGCTGCACTAGTGAGCCTTCATCAGATTATCGTTATATATATTATAATTATTTTTTTCATATATCTTTTCCCTTTCATTTCAGTCAAAATCTACTAGAATTTTGTCACAAATCCCACAGATCTAATTGACTTATTAGTACTCACTCAGGCCATCAGCTGATAAACATTCACCAGCCAATAGATAATGAGTAATGGAAACTTTTTTGTTTTGCTATACAATTACATATCAGGCATAAAAAAGTCATATAACAAGCTGGCTTTTAAAAAAAAATACAACAATTATTGATCGGAGTGCACACTTATTGAAGCTAGTCCTTTTATGCACCCTGTAGTGCCAAATCACATTGAAAATAACAAAAACAACATCTTCTTTAATTTTGTTATAGACAGTTCCAGTATCAGTGCAGTTTCCTGTCACAACGGTTTGCAAATTTAGAAAATGGCTCCATTTGCCCATTGTGCCCAGAGGTATTGTACAAAATAGCGCAGTATCATTCTATTTGTGTCTAATTATGTAATGTATACATGTACATGTAGCTCATATCTTGTGTTATAACTACATACATTTTATTCATACAGTATCATACGATTCTTACTTCAATAGGATAATGGAACTGTAATCGAATGCTTTGATGCTTGCATGGGACTAGTCCGCAAGAGATCAAAGGGAGCATTAGGTCAAAGGGGGCAGATGCGACATTTACCACTGTTTTTCAGTGATCAAAATGATGTTGACTCTTTTGTTTAGCTGCATTCTCGTACCCAGAGCCCACTCGCGCATGTTGGGTGGAATGGGACTAGTCTAGACTGGATATTATGTGTTTATTAGTTTATTAGTGTTTATTATGTTCTGGTTGGAGTGATGTGATATGGATCTTGGATCATGAGTATAAAATACTTCTAAAATTAAAGCAATCACGGTGGAAGAATTCTGTGGTAAGCTAGGCGACTTCTTGATAATTCGGATATGGCTTTACAAACGTGTTAACATTTACAATTCTATCCTTCAGGCTAAAAACTACCATGGCCTTAAGCTTATCCTCAAGAGCAACTCCAGCAGTCAGGTTCACAAAAGCAAACATGCAATCCCAGGAAATATTTACAGGTAAGCTTTATTAAAGCATATTAAAGCTTATGTTCTCAAAATTAAGCTTATAGTTAAGTCTTATAAAACTGGCAAAGTGTTTCTGTCATTTTTGAACTATAAGCTTAATACAACACGTTACAAGAAGTTTAAGCTTATTATCATTTCCCAACAGGGATTTTCATATAAGCTTAAGACTTAAGCTTACTAATGAACAACAACTATACAATATTATTTTATATGTTATGTCATAATGGTTGCTAAATGTGCACAATAGGCGACTTGCATGATGACGTTGTTTTACTACAATTACCAGAATGCTTTGGGAATTTTCTTTCTTATTCAGATTTGTATTCCCTCATGAGAATACTAAGACAATTGGTGCTAATTATCTAACAAAAGAAAGATACAAAATACAAGATACAAAACAAAAGGAAAAATTAGAATAACAAAACAAACTACTCCTGAATGCGAGGCTAAGTTCAATTTTATGTATTTTAAGATTGGTCTATAGGGCTTTATTATTAGCCTGATCTATCGGCAGATAGTTGGCGAGGGGCGCTAGCCTGTCAGTCAACTATCAGAGCCAATAGAAGGCGAGAGTGAGGCTTCTATCTGTTTTAGAATACCACAACTGACTATCTATAAAACATATTTTCATTTGTGTTTTCATTTTATAATGATCATGAATAATCAACTTTTAAACAACGCGGCGCGCTGCCTTCTATCGGCTGATAGTAGGTTAGTTTTGAACCAATCAAATTGCGAGTTTCGCTATAGTAGGCAGTTGTGGTATTCTAAAAGCTTTATATATATATATATATATACATGTAGTTAGTCATTTCAACAGAGTGATGGCACTGTTAACACATACATTGTACTATAGACGTGCTATAATTCCATTGTTTTCTTTTCTTTTGATCTGAGGTCTATAGACCAAATGCAATAATGGCGTCCAATTTCAATTGCCATTGTTCTGGACTGACTATAGCCTCTCATACAGGTGAAAATGCTTTTGTGTTTCCACATGAACATGAGGTAAAATAGTCAGTCCAGAACAATGGCAATTGAAATTGGATGCCATTATTGCATTCACCATTATTAGTCACTATTAGATTTTGTTTCATGGTCTAATCATTTTTATTTGATAAAAATAGTAGTGACCAGGCTTATTTAATATCGTTTGCAGCCATCCAATTAACACTTCTATAGAGTGTTTTCATAAACCTGTGAAACAAAAACTATTAGTTGTAGTGTTTTATAGTCAAACCAACTAGCATATACTGACACTATACTGAAAATATACAATTCAAGAACACAATGGAATTAGAGTGTCATGCCAGTTCAATGTGTATCTAAGACTGTCTAATATCTATTTCATGGGTTTATGAAAACCACCAGTTATTATAATAGTAATAGAGTACTATATTCAGTTTAGAGTAAAAAAAGCGTGCAACATAAATACAGTGTAATATACTAAATAATGCTAAATCTATTGTTTTCTATTGATAATCAGTGCTATTTAGTACTATAAATATTACAAAGTACTAGTAACACACCTAAAGTAGAATTAGGCCTAGTTGACAAACGCCGTACTTTCCAAGAGCCGTTCTTAATTACTTCAAAAGAAGCCGCCTCATTATCTATAGTTTGAAATGAATTGTTTTCTTATTAAATGGGGCCAGTCATCATAGCCTTCCACTTCTTTTTGGGGTTGTCATTGATGAAAGACCCCCGGGAGGGGGGTACTCCCTTTGTCCAAGTGGTAGGGGTAATCGGCGCTCCTTTTAGGGTTCAAAATATTTCCTGTGTGTACCTTTTAGGGGTTCCGACTCAAAAGTCAGTTATGTAACATGACTCCGTATCTTTTAGGGTCAATTTTTATTTAATTTCTTTATTGACAAACATGAAAGAACCACAGAAGAAAGATGTTGTCCAATCACTGATTTGATGCATCCAAGTGTCTATTTATCAAATTTTAATAAATAATAATCATCATATATGGTCGTACCTTTTAGGGTTGGAATTAACATGGCTTCAACAGCTCTTTTAATTTATGCATACCTTTTAGGGTCGTTTTCAAAATCGACCGCCGATCACCCCTACCACTTGGACAAAGGGAGTACCCCCCCCCCCCCCCCCCCCCCAGGGAAAGACCATTCCTTATAATCTACAAGTTTTATGGAAACCCAAGCAAGAAGTTGTCTAAGAATATAAACCTAGAAATATTTCTAAATAAAACTAAAGGCTCCTTAATTTATTACAATCTTCAATATGGATTCCATTGATCACCAACCTTGCACACAGTCTAGAGCTTTATTCCATGATAAAGGTTATTTAATTTTACATGGCAGTGTAAATTTAAAGCATATTGTCATTTACAAAGCAGAAGATAGCCATATTACAGGATGAAATTTGCTGGGCTTGGTATATGTAACACACAAATCAAAGAAAAAGACTCAGATCTAATTCTCAAAGAAATGTTTGCTCTTGGAAAGTTAATTAAAGTGTATATGACATGAACTTTTTTCTTTTAAAAGTTGATTACATATAATAATAATAATAATAATAATATCTTTACATATGAAGTGAATAGTGGGATGGTTCAGTATTTTGTGATTTGAGCTTCGCATTGACGTCAGAATTAGCATATCACGATTTCAAACCTTTATAACTCGCCAATGCGAAGCTCAAATCACAAAATACTGAACCATCCCACTATTCACTTCATATGTAATCAACTTTTAAAAGAAAAAAATTTGTGTCATTCAAACACACCCCTCGGCACTAGAAATAGGTGATAAATTCCAAGACATCCTTGAATCTGGCCACTTTGACTACATAATTGACAAGGACATTATTGTTAGCAGATGTTACGTAAGTGGGGAAAAAAAGACAGAATGCTCCCCGTTTATTCCCTTTATAATATTAATTCTTAAATTCATTACAAGTGCCTTAAAAACAACAAGGACATATATAGTCGTGATAGATTGACTTTCCTTTTCAATGTTAGTTACAGTGCGACGACTTCAAACTGAGGCCACTTAGATAACCTGAATGCTCTCTCCTGATTGGCCGAAGTACACAAATTTGAAATTGGCTTTGTTTTCATCTGAATTGTGATTGGTTCTTGTTGTCTAAGTGGCCCCGGTTGAAGTCCTCGCACTTAAATTACTCTTATACATAAATTAGCAATAATACAAATTATTATTGTTTATAAAAGAAAACAAAGTTGATTCAATACATCCCAAAGACAGATTTTTACAACAACAGTTTCTTCAAATCTATAGATCAGAAACTTGTGCTAAATAAAAGGAATGTCTATTTATACTTACAGGTGTATGAAGCCATTGTATTGAAACATAGGTGCTACATGCATATTCATGTACCTGTCTTTAAATACCCTCAACAAATCCCTGCCGAGCAAGAATAGAAAAGATGGCCTTCTTCATGCTAGGTGGTGGCCTGTATACCTGACCATGACTTATCTGGTACTGATGGTACACCACACCACCCACTCTGCTGTGGATGATGTTTTTGGCAGACAGGTATGCCCTTGCCTCTTGCAGAGTGTAGTTTCCACTGGAGGGATTCAGGTCAAACCAGTGACCCCAAATGCGTGACCGTGACTTTTGATTCTTCAGGGCCACAATATCTGAAGGAGTATGGCCGATTGCATAGAACAACCAAAAGGTGTCATCAGCTGTGGTGTACGTAGGTGGGTAGTATTAACCCACACACCTCTGTGCTGTGTAGGAGGTTGCTAGATACTGATGTTAGAGCATCATCTGTGAATAAGTGCTCACACAGATGCAGCAGCAGATGGATTTCATGTGACACTAGTGAGAGGTTCATGACCTCAACTTCACTTTCTTGCAATAGGTCACCTCCATGTATAGCACGAGTGGCAGCCTCCTCTCCTACAACCTTGCGTAGCACCATCTTCGCTTCTGTTGAAGTTATATTATTATGCAGGTTGGCCTCATCTAACTCTGAAGGGGCTGGTGACTGGTTTGTTTCATCCAGCATGGATGTCCCTGATGGACCAGCCTCATTTGTCTCAAACTGGCGTAGATGACCCTGATGGGCCAGCCTGGTTGGCCAGCTCCTTGAAAACAAATTGTATGGTTTCTGATTGTTTCATGATACCTTGAATTTGTTTGGCACCATAGAAACATGGTTTTTTAAGGGAGGTCCCTTCTGGCATTCCCTTTGCATAAAAATTTTCCCTTTTCCAGGGTACCTCTCCACATGGATGGCCCACAAGTTCACCTGTAAATTATTCCAATAGAGCCCTATTAATAATAATAATTAATAATTATTATTAATACAGCAATATGCTGAAATTCTGATCCTTTTGACTAAAATACACATATATCAAAGACCTACTTAAAACCATGGGATAGCTTCCATGATATTTTTTTCATAAACCCTCGCTGGAAGACAACTAGAAAAAAATATCAGCGTAGCCATCCCATAATTTTAAGTAGGTTTTTGATATATATGTATTTTAGTCAAAATGGATCAGAATTTCTGCATATTGCTGTATTATATTATATTATATTATATTAGTATATTATATTATATTATATTATAAAAATGTATTATATTATATTATATTATATTAGTATATTATATTATATTATATTATATTATATTACACAGCCTAAGTTTTGCAAAAATTCTGTCGCGACCAAGTATATCAGTATATCACTATATACCCGAATATTTATACTATCAAATGAATGTGAAAATAACGTTTGTGTGTAGATCGTATCGTATTCATGACTCTCCAATCCATGCTTGTACAGTCAGCCATCTTGAAATGCGTGTAGGGGTAGCGTTCGGGCATGCGGGACTCACACGAGTATATAGTGATATACTGATATACTTGGTCGCGACAGAATTTTTGCAAAAGGCTGTATATTATATTATATTATATATTACAGCCTTTTGCAAAAATTCTGTCGCGACCAAGTATATCAGTATATCACTATATCACTATATACCCGAAGATTTATACTAATCAAATGAATGTGAAAATAACGTTTGTGTGTAGATTGTATTGTATTCATGACTCTCCAATCCACGCTTGTACAGTCAACCATCTTGAAATGCGTGTACGGGTAGCGTTCGGGCATGTGGGACTCACACAGGTATATAGTGATATACTGATATACTTATATACTTGGTCGCGACAGAATTTTTGCAAAAGGCTGTATACAGCAATATGATCTAAATACATATATATCAAAAACCTACTTAAAATTATGGGATGGCTACGCTGATATTTTTTTCATAAAGCCTCACTGGCAGACAACTAGAAAAAAATATCAGCCTAGCCATCCCATAATTTTAAGTAGGTTTTTGATATATATATGTATTTTAGTCAAAAGGATCCAAATTTCTGCATATTGCTGTATTATATTATATTATATTACAGCCGATTGCAAAAATTATGTAAATCAAGTATATCAGTATATCCATATATTGGGTGCATTATGGTTAATACTATTTTAGAGTTTTTCCACAAAATATGCATCAGAGACTTACAAACTAGAGACTAAATTACATAACATTCTAGAGTTTCACCAATGTTGCTTGCATGAAACATCATTTAGGGGAATTTTTCAATTGTTAAAAATGGTTACAGTATTTAGCAATTGAAGATTGGAGATGTTTCTGGTCTTTTATAGCAGGTCAACATCAGATGAAGGTTGTGTAAAACAAGAGATCGAGTGTGTATTTTGTCCTTTTTAGTTTTTTTTTGTCCCAAACAGGGTCAGCAGCACCTTCCCCCTCCCTTTCCCCCTTCCCTTCCCCCCTCTACCTTCCCCCCTTTCCACTCCCTCCCATTTCCGTTTTAAATGTCTTACTATTCATGCAATTTCATTTTTTTGGATCATTAATTTGCTGATTGACTGAATTCCCAAGTTCACTCCTTTATTCCACACTCCTGAAACATGCATATATGCATGATACTAACTACTACATACATGTACCAGCGTAGCTGATTTGCGGCTGATTTATAACACGAACGGCGAACCCGCGGACGAGATTGGAACCAATAATTATTGAAAAATGAGGTATTTTAGGTTCATTTGGCATCATTTGACTACAAGCTAGAATGCCAGAGTCCTATAGAGTACCGAAGTGGTGACGTCATAAAAAATAATAATAATCGCTTTATTAACTTTCGATCCCCGATCCCCGAAAGAACATCAATAAAGAAGCTTACATGCCAAATTTGAGAGCAATCGGTTAAATAGCGGCTGAGATATTGCCAGTTGAATATATAATTTCCCCACACAAATCACTGTATCATAAAGTTATGATCCAGGCCGAAATTACAGTGATTTGTGTGGGGAAATTATATATTCAACTGGCCATATATCTCAGCCGCTATTTAACCGATTGCTCTCAAATTTGGAATTTAAGCTTCTTTATTGATGTTCTTTCGAAATCGGGGATCGAAAGTTAATAAAGCGAAAATTATTGTTTTCATGACGTCACACTTCGGTATTCTATTACAGGGGGACGTTGGGGGGTAGCTGATACCGCAATACCGCATCAAAAAAATAAAAATACCGTAATACCGCATCTAAGATTGAAATTTGAAACTACAGTAGTAATGTTTTGGAAAACACCGGAATACCGAAATACGCTAAAGAAATTTGGGCGTAGCCCCAAATCGCCAAATGCCGCAGACCAGGCCCCGGTTGCACGAAAGGTGAATAACGCTATCCACAATGAGATCAGTCTTATCCAACGGATAAAATTGATGCAGTTATCCAATAAATTTTATCCGTTGGATAGGACTTATCCAGTGGATAAGGCGCTATTCACCTTTCGTGCAACCGGGTCCAGGACGATACCGTAATATCGCACAAAAAAATCGACGGATACCGCAATACCGCGAGCCCCCAACCCATGTCTCCCTCGTATTAAAAGCGGACTCGATCGATATCAGTCTCTGTTTCAAATTCACAAAATTTACGACGGCGACGTCAACCGGAAGTGTAAATGTAACTTCCGGCAGGTAAACTCAAGGGATCAGTTTTTTGAAACAACTCTCTCAAAATCGATGGGAATGGCTCCAAACCTCACACAATTCCAAAGGACAACACAATAAACAAGTAGGACTACTTTGAGGGTTTGTATAATTTTATTTAGATGGTTTTCAAAGTTGCTGTGAAGCTCCATACATTTAAGACTTACTGTAAATCTCGCCACAAGTCCACAGCTTGGGCTACCAGGCAGCAGAAGCGAGACTAGCCTTTTTTGATCAAGTAAGAGTAAGTTTATACTGTAAAAGCTTACGTACAACTGCATGTGATGACTTTTATGCAAATATGATCCCAACAAAAGCTGTTTTTTTAAAACTATGCTCATACGGCAGAGGAAATGCCTACGCTGCTACGTTCCAGGTAAAAATGAGAGGCGGGATCCCGCCAATCCCAGCCGGGATCCCGCCTTTTTTGTAGATGGGATCCCAGCTGGGATAAGGTGGGATCCCGGCTGGGATTATTAGACATCCCACCCCAGGTGGGATCCCACCATCCCAGCCGGGATCCCACCATCCCAGCCGGGATCCCACCATCCCAGCCGGGATTATTAGACATCCCAGCCGGGATCCCAGGATCCCACCATCCCAGCCGGGATCCCACCATCCCAGCCGGGATCCCACCATCCCAGCCGGGATTATTAGACATCCCAGCCGGGATCCCAGGATCCCACCATCCCAGCTGGGATCCCACCATCCCAGCCGGGATCCCACCATCCCAGCCGGGATTATTAGACATCCCAGCCGGGATCCCAGGATCCCACCATCCCAGTCGGGATCCCACCATCCCAGCCGGGAGCCCATCCTCCCAGCCGGGATTATTAGACATCACAGTCATGCATCTGCATGGCAATGGCAAATAACTTACCTAAATCCTAAATCACTCACCTAATCTAATCTAATCTGCAGTATAAAATACTGATTTACACTATAGCTAATGCGAGTAAATAACTATTAAATATGAAATCTGAATCAATCCAAACTCTAACTGAGTGTAAGTGTAAGTATAAGTAAGTCAGTAAACTGCATTTATCTGAACTTTTTATCTTATTTAAAAAAGGTTTAAGCTTTATAGCTTACTTACAGATTTGCTAGAGTAGAGCTGTCTTTGCATGCTTGTTTTATAACAAGTCGTTTTATCCAAGTTTTTCTCTTCCAATGTGCCTGAAAGACATGTAGAAGCTTGCTAAGCTGTTTTACCTGTAATATTTACTTCAAAAATAGCTGAACAATCTTTACTTACCAGCATGATAATGAATAAAAACCCCAAGTTTCTTGACAAACTCCTACAAACTCTGCAAACTGAAGCAAGTTTTCGTTTTTCCCGCTCAATCTGCAAACGCGTGCGCGCCCGCCACGGACCAATCAACAGCCGTATTTTAGTCATGTGATCGATGACTGCTGACCATTATGTGTGCTGTTCAAAATGGCTGACAATGCAGTGCTCTGTTAATTTGTGTTTGGTAAATCAAAGCTTTCGTCTAAATCAACCAAAAATACCAAGAGCAAATATATGTAAAAATATCTTCTGTGTTCCCAAGAATAAGAAGTCCAAAGTTCCATAGCAGAAAATATTGAAAAAATCCAGAAAAACGAACTGCAAAGTGAGTAGACTGAATGTCTGAAGGGTGTTTGACTAATCTATTTTAAATAAATTAATTCCCAAATCTTAGTTTGTTAGTGTTCAAGTGCATAGTTTTCTCAAACACTGGCCTTTTTGAGATTTGGTCATCACAAAAGAGTGTATTAAAACTGAAGCTGATATAGTTTATATGTTAAAATGTGTTCTGAGTTTGATATTAAAACTGATATAGTTAACTTATGTTAAAATGTGTTCTGAGTTTGATATTGATTGATTTTGAGATGGCAAACTATATTTTACTCATACTCATAGACATATAGTACTCATGTTCTTTTGGGGATTGACTTGTATTTTTATCAGGTTATTGTGCAAATGTTTTTCAAAGATTTTCATGTGAGTGTAATATATATGTTTCATAAAATATTTTATAATGTTTTCATTTTGGCAAAACTTTGCTTTAGCAGGGTTTTTTTAATAAATAAATCCACAGGTTTTTCACAGGTTGTTATCCAGTAGTGTATCAGGGTAATAAGGTAAGCTTTATCTAAGCATTTGATAACTCTTTTGTCAACTGAAAGAGTTAATTGGAATCTTTAAACAATAATATTTTATCTTATTTGAACTTCCATCATGAAATATGATTTCATTGTAATTTTTATGTGCAAGCTGGCTACATGTAAATGACTCAATATATGCAAGTTTTTGACTCAAATAAATTATTTAAATAAATGTTGTTGTTGTTGCATATGTTCTGTACAGTTCACAAAGGTGCTCAGGGAATCAAAGCGTGGTTATCTAAAATCATGGTAGTCACTTATAATTTTCACTAATAAATACAAGTGTAATAATTTATTGTGTAATCAATTTTAACACATCCATCCCATTATAATTTCAAATTGTTAATGCCCTTTTTTAGTTTTCACGCTTCCAATTCCAGAGATGGGATTGAGCTGGGATACATGTAGGTGGGATCTTGCATCCTACCTGGGATATAATGGCTGTCCCAAATCCAGAGGTGGGATCCCTGAGTTGGGATGTTGATGTCATCCCAGCTGGGATAGGTGGGATCCCGCCAACAGAGGTGGGATCCCAGCAATATTGACTACTGTCCAAAGTCCAGAGGTGGGATCCCAGTTGGGATATTGATGTCATCCCAGCTGGGATAGGTGGGATCCCGCCCCCAATCTAGCATCATCCCGGCAATATTGACTACTGTCCAAAGTCCAGAGGTGGGATCCCAGTTGGGATATTGATGTCATCCCAGCCGGGATAGGTGGGATCCCGCCCCCAATCTAGCATCCCGGCAATATTGACTACTGTCCAAAGTCCAGAGGTGGGATCCCAGTTGGGATATTGATGTCATCCCAGCCGGGATAGGTGGGATCCCGCCCCCAATCTAGCATCCCGGCAATATTGACTACTGTCCCAACTCCAGAGGTGGGATCCCAGTTGGGATATTGATGTCATCCCACCCGAGATAGGTGGGATCCCGCCAACAGAGGTGGGATCCCGGCAATATTCACTACTGTCCCAACTCAGAGGTGGGATCCCAGTTGGGATCTTTTTGTCATCCCGGCCGGGATAGGTGGGATCCCGCCTTCAGAGGTGGGATCCCGGCAATATTCACTACTGTCCCAACTCAGAGGTGGGATTCCAGTTGGGATCTTTTTGTCATCCCGGCCGGGATAGCTGGGATCCCGCCAAAAGAGGTGGGATCCCGGCAATCCCGGGTGGGATCCCGGCTCAGAGGTGGGATCCCAGTTGGGATCTTTTTGTCATCCCGGCCGGGATCCCGCCAAAAGAGGTGGGATCCCGGCAATCCCGGGTGGGATCCCGGCTCAGAGGTGGGATCCCAGTTGGGATCTTTTTGTCATGCCGGCCGGGATAGCTGGGATCCCGCCAAAAGAGGTGGGATCCCGGCAATCCCGGGTGGGATACCGGCTGGGATTGGCGGGATCCCGCCTCTCATTTTTACCTGGGGTCGTTTTACAAAATAAAACTGAACGCCACTTTCAAATAACTAAGCTTACGTGAATCTAAACTTGCTTAATTAAAAGAAAATAAATTCATTTTCTCGTCTTCGAATTGATTTTCAATAACTATTGCCATTGGTTCCAATCTGGTCCGTCTCGTCCATCCGGTTCGGTTCGGCCGTGTTGTTTTTTCACGGCAATTATTAAACCAGCCGGCTCCGAGCAGCATGTGCATTGAAAAATTCTCGTGTCACACAGTTCTCAGATCATTGCTCGTTTTAAAAACTGAGCCCTAGTATAGCTGTATTCAACATTTTTCCTATTCATAAATCATCCGAAACAGGTCTGCATTATATTTTCTAGCGGTATAATCCCGAGCTAGAAGTAAAACTGAACACGGGGATCGATCTCTTCGTTTTGTAAGCTTTACTAGTATTAAACTTACCTTTACTTGATCAATGGAAAGGCTAGTCTCTTCTGCTGCCTCCTCTATTAATGGTGTATAACTGCTCGCTTTACTAACCATCCCCCTCTCATCGTAATAATGAATTAGAATTAATTTTTCTTTGTCGGAAATTTTCCTATAATTAGCTCTTTCCGCCATAGCTAGCTTATTCCGATATTGGAAGTTCAGCAAACACCGAATCAAATATTCATAGAGCTGGGCTCTTATTGGTTGAAATCAGAACAAAAGCTTTGTCAATGACATGGAAGGCAGGGAAGACCTTCCACCATGGGCTGTGCCCATCGGTCTAATTTTAGACTTACGGCATTTGTCCAATTAGACTACGTTAGATCGGTGACCGATCTAACGTAGTCTAATTGGACAAATGCCGTAAGTCTAAATTTAGACCGATGGGCAGAGCCCATGGTGGAAGGTCTTCCCTGCCTTCTCTGTTGTGTGTTGCTCCTTTGTTTGAAAACTAGCCAATCACATCCCTTTATAATGTGTATTTTAATGGCGGCTGATTTTTCGCCGGTGATAATGATCGTCGCGGCATGAAGCGCATCAGGCAAGCAAAGCTGAAGACGACTGTTTTGGGAAGAGGAGGCCGCAAAAGAAAGCAGTCCATTCCACTGACTGTTCAGTCGAAAAGCAGCTCCAGCACTTTGTCGTTCCATCCTGCAGCACCAGAGGAATTACCGGCGCCAAGTGATGCAGATTCTTTAAACCCCACATCTAGTAAGGATTATTTCCGTAAGACAAATAAATATGTCAACTGGCAAAATGTAAGTGGGAAATTATTTTCTGCTTTCGTGGAGGGTTCGGCCATGCCAGATGGTGCAAGCTGCATCGTATGCGCTGAACGCCACGAACACAAGCTAGCCACTGTGCGATGCAGTGAGTGTGGGCCATGTCAGCTGTTTTGCAGTGATTGTGCCGCCGAACTGCACCGATACAGGAATCAGTTTCATGTGTTAGATTTATGGCAGGTAAGCACCAAGAGATATAGCATAATCTTAAGCCAAAGAGATCTATGTCTTATATAAGCTTAATAATTATTTTTATAGGAAAACAAGTTCATCCCTCTTTATCCAGACCAAGGAGTGGTTGGTTATGGACATGAATGTCCGACAAAAATAAAAAAGCCGTTTACCCTAGTTGATTTCTATGGTAAGCAAAGCTTACAATGTAAGCTTAAACTTATATAGGAAGTTAATACCAGTTATAGCACATGTACATGCATACATGCAGTAGTTAGTTTTGCTCGGCGATCATGGATCGATCCTGCGATCGAGCGAAGCGAGCTGGGTTTCCTGTGTTGAGATGGGGTTCCTGATAACAAAATGGCCGTTCGAACCCTGCTCGCAGGGCTTTTTTTTTCTACTCGCCCAGGGCGAGTAGGAAAAAAAAACCCCTGCTCGCAGGGTACTCAAACGTGATACGTTCTCCTTGGTTGTATTGTACTTACACTCGGAAAAGAAAGCGAAAAGCTTAACATGTTCATAGCGACTATAAACAGTGAATATTTGGCGAGATTGTCTACCATGCAGTACCAGCCGTGTATGGGGGATGATGAAAGTTCGGCGTGGAAATCGTGCTACATGAACGCATGGTCGTGAAATCTAGATGTTCAATTTTTATTCATCTATTTATGTTCAAGGTAAGAATTTAATGGAGCAAAAGCTGTCAAAGTTCGTTCTGTTGTTTCATCACTCGACAGAAAGCCACAGTACAAAAGCACAGGGAGCCCAAACATATAAGTGAACTTTTATCTCATTTCATTATCATTTGCTGAAATGTAGAATGAATGCATACATGTGCACAGTTACATTATCCTGCAAATAATTCAACTAGCAGCGTACTTCGCTTTCTATTAGAAACGACTAGTAATTAGTGTTTCCACTCTAATAACCATGCATGCATAACCGATAGTTTGTCATGGTATGTCCTCTGATAGACCACGTTCAAGCATGGTAAGGCATGTTTTATTTATAGCAATTTTAATTTTACAGATATCTCCATCAAGTTTTAAACCTATGAAGTTAATGTTTTGACATCAAGTGACATTTAGGTGTTTTGATATTTTTAGCTTGATGTTGTTGACATTTGGTGGTCACGTGACCTAAAAGCCAAGGAAAACATCAATTTGAAAATGCGCTCACGGTTGTTATAGATTTCTAAAATCTTTTGATGTGAAATTGTTGCATATAACGTCTTTGATAATATTCCGTTTGGATTGGATGTCCATCAATTTTTGAAAACGAAATAATCAACAAAACAAGGCAATATTTGCATTTTTCTCAAGAACAAGATATGTCGTGATTTTACAGCAAAATATTTTTGAAATGTATAAAAAATCATGAGCGCATTTTTAAATGTCTGTTTCCTTGCCTCAAGGTCACGTGACCACGAAAAGTCAACATTATCAAGCTCAAAATATTAAGAGACCCGAATATCACTTTATGTCCAAAGATCAAAGATCAAACTGCATGGAGGTATTGATGAAAATGTGGTTTATTGTGTGAGATTAGTTGATTTAGATAATATTTTATAAGTAAATTAATATATAACTTTATTATTATTATTGTATATATTTGTAAAGCGCTTTTCAAGACTCGATGACGCAAACCACTGAACAATTTTGACGACGATTCTGACTAAATAGCAACAAAACATAATTACACAGGCAGCCCAACTAGTGCCGCTGGCTACTCGCAGTACTCGCCTAATGGCAACTATGCCTTGTGATGAGTGAATTCTGACATGATCAGTCACATGGATTTTATGGAAACAAACATTATCACAGTAATGACATTGGAATGGCTTCTTTCCAGTATGACTTTGTAGATGCTCTGTAAGGGATGTCTTGTGCCGAAATGTTTTGCCACAATAAAGACATTTGTATGACTTCTCTCCAGTATGAATTCTGAGAAGGCTTTTGCAGTGAGAAGGCTTTTGCGGCCAAACTTTTTATCACAGTAAGAACATTCAAATGGCTTCTCTCTAGTAGTTACCCTGCGAGCATGTTGATGTGATGTTGATGTTGATGTGTCGTGAACGATTTGGAAGAGGAAAGCTAGTCAAAAACGCTTGTAATAACATAACGAACGTAGCCGCCATTATACTATGATTGTGGGCGCAGATTTGGCCATCGGTTTAATAAGTTAATTCAACCGTGCGCATTAAAAAAAACAGTTTAAACCGGAATCAAACCTGAAATTATGAATCTCATTATCCAGATTCTTGGATAGTGGAATACAAAGCATCTACACGACTTCGGCAGGGTATCTAGTAGTGTGAATTTTGAGATGATATCACATGGAGATAGCGTTTGAAGCTAAATTGTTTTAACACAGTATTAAGAACATTCAAATGGCTTCTCTCCAGTATGAATTCTGAGATGAATTGTGAGATGGTGTTTATGGCCAAACTTTTTATCACAGTAAGAACATCCAAATGGCTTCTCTCCAGTATGAATTCTGAGATGATTAGTGAGATGGTGTTTATGACCAAACTTTTTATCACAGTAAGAACATCCAAATGACTTCTCTCTAGTATGAATTTTGAGATGATCATGGAGATAGCGTTTGCAGCTAAATTGTTTAACACAGTAAGAACATTCAAATGGCTTCTCTCCAGTATGAATTCTGAGATGAGCAGTGAGAAGGCGTTTCTCGCCAAACGTTTTATCACAGTAAGAACATTCAAATGGCTTCTCTCCAGTGTGAATTCTGAGATGAACAGTGTGTTCGCCTTTCTGGCCAAACTTTTTATCACAGTAAGAACATTCAAATGGCTTCTCTCCAGTATGAATTTTGAGATGATTAGTGAGATGGGATTTGCGGCCAAACTTTTTATCACAATAAAAACATTCAAATGGCTTCTCTCCAGTATGAATTCTGAGATGATCATGGAGATAGCGTTTGCAGCTAAATTTTTTAACACAGTAAGAACATTCAAATGGCTTCTCTCTAGTATGAATTTTAAGATGATCATGGAGATAGCGTTTGCGGCCAAACCTTTTATCACAGAAAGAACATTCAAATGGCTTCTCTCCAGTATGAATTCTGAGATGAGCAGTGAGAAGGCGTTTCTGGCCAAACGTTTTATCACAGTAAGAACATTCAAATGACTTCTCTTCAGTATGAATTCTGAGATGAGCAGTGTGATGGCCTTTCTGGCCAAACTTTTTATCACAGTAATAACATTCAAATGGCTTCTCTCCAGTATGAATTCTGAGATGATTAGTGAGATAGGGTTTGCGGCCAAACTTTTTATCACAATAAAAAACATTCAAATGGCTTCTCTCCAGTATGAATTCTGAGATGATTAGTGAGATGGTGTTTGCGGCTAAATTTTTTAACACAGTAAGAACATTCAAATGGCTTCTCTCCAGTGTCTTTGCCATTTCCATGAAGGAGACTTTCGACAATATCTTGAGAATGTGAATTAACATCATCGATGGGTGAATCTGTTGCTTGAGTGCTGTTTTCAACTGATTCCTTTTCAGAGGGTAAATCCAATTCCTCTAAAATACTCAAAATTGATAAACGTTCATCCACGTGGACAGCAGAAGCATTTTTCAACGAATTCCCATCAACTGCATTAACTGAATTATGACCACTATCACCTACAACTGTTGGATGTGGTTGACTTGCATCATCCATGTTGTTGTCAGTTGAACCTGTATCGATGTACATAGAAGAACAGCCATTACTACAGCCATAATCATCTGTGTATATTATTGGTTGACCAAATATGATGTTGTATTCTATTGAACCCTGAAATGAAGAACAAGAACAATATATCAATGTATATTAATAAAAACACAATTGTTCAGTTATTAATAATACGATGGGATAATATTTGTAATACTCAGTGTATTTGTTAAGTCTTCGAAAAACAGACAGACATTTGACTGCCTCGATTGTAGTAATGACCCGATATAAAGTATTTGGGCTAAAATTGTTTGTAACTCAAAAAACTGATCGTGTTTAGGAGTAACTTCGAAAATGTTCATGATTTGACAGACCATTAGCTGAGTCAATACTGACCATATTGTTAGTGAGATAGTCACGTAAGTACAGACACAGAGGATAATCACTGATATAGGTGGAGTGGTTTGAGTGGAGTTTTGAGTGGTTCTTTTAGGTCCCTCTAACTCAAGTGTAGTGTAGTTTGTAGAGACGGTGACCGATATTTACGTGATCATCGATCCGAGTAACGTGAAGGTATTTTCGCACTTTGTTCTGACTGGTCAACGAACCAGTGAGTGACATCAGATTCAAAAGTTCATCAACAACAAGTGGAATGGTTCAAGCGGAAGGATTGACCCTGGTTACCAAATATAATTATATTAAATACTAGTATACCCAATGGGAAGGGAGTGCTGCCTTTTAGGTGACAACAGTAAGGACCTGATTTACATGATTTTGCATATGAATGTAATCGTTTGATTTGTTTGACTCTTTTTACAGGAGGGTTTATCGTCTCGTGGCTGGAAGGCATATACACGCTCTAGATGTTCTATTAGCGTCAACTCGGGCTTCTTAATAATGCTATTTGAATAGGTTAAATGTGAAACCTAAAAGCGTATTAGTAAACCTAAACGTTTATTCTATTGTATGCGCGTCCTACAGAAGTAGCATTAGCCTAGTACTTGCACCATTTGATAACTATTTTAATTATTACAACAGAAATATAGATTTTTACTACGAACACAATTTCGTTTTTTCGTGTATTCCACTGAATTGAGAAAAAATGATTGAAAGTCAATTGTATTGTTCACAAACTCAGCAATAAAACGAACAATATAAACTTACGAGTGAAGAACAACTTCATCCAATAATTCACTGTATACAAGTGTGATTTAGCATATTTTAGAATTATATATTTTATCAATTAAATTCATTATTTTGTGTCCTATTGACACTTTGATAAATAAATAACATTGTTATTATTACAACAGAAATAGAGAGGTGTTTCATGGGGTACATTGTAACACAGTAAAGTCAAATAATGATGGGTTCCCTGTGGTGTTTCATGGAGTACACTGTAACACAGTAAAGTCAAATAATGATGGGTTCCCTGTGGTGTGTCATGCACTGTAAAATAGTAAAGTCAAACAATGATGGGTTCCCTGTGGTATGTCATGTGGTATACTGTAACACAGTAAAGTCAAATAATGATGGGTTCCCTGTGGTATGTCATGTGGTATACTGTAACACAGTAAAGTCAAATAATGATGGGTTCCCTGTGGTATG